>SJYO01006231.1:3415012-3664627 GCA_006410555.1 Capra ibex
ATTGTTCATACTTTCCCCTTTAGTTGTTATTGTGTTATTATCACCCTCTGAAATTATGGGGTGAGTGTGGATACCTGTCTAGTTGATTTGTCTTTTAATTGTTTCTTTGCGTTTGAAATTTACTATGTAATCTAGTCAATCTGGATTAACTATAGATATCCTGTAAAGTGGGGTTTTGTTACTTAAAGTGGAAAAAAAGTTCACGAGTACCTTGGAAGAGGTCCTATCTAGTGTAGGACCCGGTATTTAGATTTGAACTATTTAAGTTTTTTTAGTTTTAGTAAGGTTCGTAGAAAAGACTGGTATTACGTAATTCTAATCTAGAGTTAATGTCCTCTTTTTGATAATTTTTAAGGTTGTATACCTCCAACTTGTTGTGTGAAGACTTATTGGTTGTTTAGTGTCTTCTTTAGTTTTTTCTTTAGTTTTATACGTATCTTTGATTACTTTTACTTTTGTGTTGTTGGGTTTTGGACACCCTGTGATATTTTCGTCACGATTCTCCTTTCAAGTATCGTTATGTCCGTATGGAGTTCTTTGTTCTTTTTTCAGTTTATTTATTGGATTGAGATGTTGATTTCGTTGATCTTTTCCTTCTCAACCTCTTGGAGTTGATGACTAAATTTTCCTTTTCTTTTGTCTCGGTAAAACTTCTAGGTCGAAGTAGAAAGTAAAAATCCTAAAACAATTTTAATGAAATAGTATCTCTTTTACGAATTTATAATTCTATACGGGTTCCGTGTCTATTGAGAGTACTCAATTTTTCCCTTATTAATTTCCCTTTTATTGTCAAAGATACACAGGATCACAATTTGAATCTTCTATAGCTACATCAATATAAAATACAAATTCTCGATGAAACTTACAAAAAATTGAAGTATAGATTATTATTTAACAAAGGTCTGTCTCATTTACCCATCCATTGTATGTGTGTTTTACAGAATATCGATCTGGGGATACAATAGGTATTAAGTTTCCGATCTTTACCCCGGATCACCTTTAGTGACGATGAAATTCTTAGTAATATAAATTAAACATGTGCGACTAGTCGGTCGGACTTTCCATACATAACTATAGAGAAAATACACTGCAAAAACCAAGGAAATTATCAAATCAAAGTAAAATAGATAATCTACATATTCAACGTATGGTAGTTCGAAACGAAAATAAAATCCTTATAAATATAATGTTAAGTTAAAAATTAAAGTAGTTGTCTTTTGATCCACTTGTCGTTCATTCAACGGAGAGACCCTTTTGGACATATACTAATCAAAAGTAAAACGAGAGATATCTCCCATGATGTACATGAGATGTTTTGATGAGAGACTTAATGATAGGTGACTCATTATTAAGGTGGATGAAATAGTGGTTGCTTTTGTTATAAAAATCTTATAAGGACTTATTAACTAACATATTTTTCTCCTTGACGGTTTACATCATTCTTTATTTGGCCCATTTCAAGTTACCGACCTTTGTTTCCTTCACCTAAGAATTGAGTACCTTGTCAGACTACGTCCACAAAGACTAGACGTCAGTCGAAGGGAGGTACACCGCTAATTCCCTAGATCCAAAGATAATGGTACACCCACAGATTAGAAGATCCTGTACTCCCTACAAGGCACGTAGGTCGAACGTCACCCTTTTATGGGTCATTTTGGAAAGTTAATTAATTTGACGGAGACCCTCTTCTAGTATGATTCCCGTACCGTGGGTCTTTTGACAAGTCCACCTGTTTTCCCGAGTACCTTTTTTTTCGTCTATTTTCTAAAGCGAAAGGTGTTCTTCAGACGTAAGACTGCCTGACGGGGAATTTGACTTTCTCTTTATGAGACACACACACACACACACGCACACACACACACACGACGTTTGTCTCCCTAACTACCTCCACCAACTTAACTCTTTCGTTTTTTATTCATTCATTTACATTATTTGTATTCCTGTTTATTTGTTTCCTTTATATTCCGGTATAAAACTTAACACAAATAAAGTACTTTCTTTGTAAAAAAAAAACTCTTTTAGTATAACGACTTCCTAGGCACATCGAACTGAGTCAAGTCAAGTCAAGTCAACGAGTCAATACAGTCTGAGAAACGTTGGGGTACTTGGTGTCGTGCGGTCCGGAGGGACAGGTAGTGGTTGAGTGTCTCAGGTGGGTTTGGGTACAGGTAACTCAGCCACTACGGTAGGTCGGTAGAGTAGGAGACAGTAGGGGAAGAGGAGGACGAAAGTTAGAAAGGGTCGTAGTCCCAGAAAAGGTTACTCAGTCGAGATACGAAGTACACCGGTTTCTTAACCTCAAAGTCGAAGTCGTAGTCAGGAAGGTTACTTACTTATAAGTCCTGACTAAAGGAAATCCTACCTGACCGACCTAGAGGAACGTCAGGTTCCCTGAGAGTTCTCCGAAGAGGTTGTGGTGTTAAGTTTGCGTAGTTAAGAAGTCACGAGTCGAAAGAAATATCCGGTCGAGAGTGTAGGTATGTACTGATGACCTTTTTGGTATCGAAACTGATCTACCTTGAAAGGACCGTTTCATTACAGAGACAAAAAAATTATACGACAGATCCAACCAGTATGAAAAAGAAGGTTCCTCGTTCGTGAAAAATTAAAGTACCGACGTCAATGGTAGACGTCATTGAGACCTTGGTTTTTTTTTTTTTTTTTATCAGAGAATGACAAAGGTGACGAAGGACTAGATAAACGGTACTTCACTACCCTGGTCTACGGTACTAGAATCAAAATCCTTACAACTCGAGATTCGGTTGAAAAAGTGAGAGGTGAAAGTGAAAGTAGTTCCCCGGGAAATCAAGAAGAAGCGAAAGACGGTATTCCCACCACAGTAGACGTATAGACTCCACTAACTATAAAGAGGACCGTTAGAACTAAGGTCGAACACGAAGAAGGTCGGGTCGCAAAGAGTACTACATGAGACGTATCTTCAATTTATTCGTCCTACTGTTATATGTTGGACCTACATGAGGAAAAGGATAAACCTTGGTCAGACAACAAGGTACAGGTCAAGATTGACAACGAAGGACTGGACGTATATCCAAAGAGTTCTCCGTCCAGTCCACGAGACCATAAGGATAGAGAGAGTCTTAAAAGGTGTCAAACAACACTAGGTGTGTCAATTTCCCAAACCGTATCAGTTATTTCATCTTTATATACAAAAAGACCTTGAGAGAACGAAAAAACTACTAGGTTACCAACAACCGTTAAACTAGAGACCGAGGAGACGAAAAAGATTTAGGTCAAACTTGTAGACCTTCAAGTACCAAGTACAGGACGCTTCGGACCGAACCTCTTAAAACTCGTAATGAAATGATCGCACACTCTACTCATGTTAACACGTTATCAAACTCGTAAGAAACCGTAACGGAAAGAAACCCTAACCTTACTTTTGACTGGAAAAGGTCAGGACACCGGCGACGACTCAAAAGGTTTAAACGACCGTATAACTCACGTCGTGAAAGTATCGTAGTAGAAAGTCCTAAACTTCATCGAATCGACCTTGTGGTACCGGAGGTGATCGAACCAATTATCACTACGAAAGATTCCGGGTAAACTGAAACGTGAGATCTTACAGACCGAGATCCACTCACTAGTGTGGTAGCACTAATAGACACAATACTTCTAGAAAAAACATGTCAAGAAGACACATAAGAACGGTGGAGTAGAATTATAGAAGACGAAGATAATCCAGGCATGGTAAAGACAGGAAATAACTCGGGTAGAAACATACTTTACAAGGGAACAACAGAGATTAAAAGAACTGCTCTAGAGATCAGAAAGGGTAAGACAACAAAAGGAGACAAAGAAACGTGACCAGTGACTCCTTCCGAAAGAATAGAGAGGAACGACAAGAAACCTCGAGACGTGAGTCTAAACAGATAGAAAAGAAAACGGAGAGTGCCGAGAAGAAAAGCGTCGACAAACATTCCGGAGGAGTGTGTTGGTAAACGGACAAACGTAAAGAAAAGGTACCCCTACCAAAACTAGGGACGGAGGACACGTTACAGTCCTTGGAGGAGGTATCAAGTGGTCCGTGAGACAGATAATCTGGATTAAGGAACTTAGATAAAGAGTGAAGGTGACATATCAGTATTCCCTAAACTAAACCCAGTATGGACTTACCAGATCACCAAAAGGGGTGAAAGAAGTTAAATTCAGACTCAAACCGTTAGTCAAGTACTAGACTCGGTGTCGGTCGAGGACCAGAACAAAAACGACTGACATATCTCGAAGAGGTTGAAACCGAAGTTTCTTATATTAGTTAGACTAAAGTCATAACTGGTAGACCACCACAGGTACACATCTCAGAAGAAATACAACAACCTTCACCCACAAACGATACTGGTCACACAAGAGAACCATTTTAAGATAATCTGAAAGGGAACGAAGTAAGACCTAAGGTTCCGGTTTAAACGGACAATGAGGTTCACAAAGAACTTAGGATGAAAACGTAAGGTCAGGGGATATTACCTTTCCTGTAGAAAAAACCCACAATCAAGATCTTTCAGAACATCCAGAAGTATCTTGCGAAGAAGTCGCAATGACCAACCCCGTGTCTGAACCTATGGCACTATGACTTACCAAACGGAACCCTTGCTTGTCTCTAGTAGACAGTAAAAACTCTAACGTAGGTTCATGACGTAAAACCTGAGAAAACAACTGGTACTACCGATGAGGTAAAGGAGATTCCATAAGGACGGGTGTCATCATCTATATTACCAGTAGACTCAATTTAAGTGGGTAAGGTCAGGTACAATCAAGCGACTAAGGATTTTACAGTTACAAGTGAGAGTGGTAGGGCACAAACTGGTGAAAGTTAAACGGAACTAAGTACCTGGACTGTAAGATCCAAGGGTACGTTATAAAGAGAAATGTCGTAACCTGAAATGAAGGTAGTGGTCAGTGTAGTTGTTGACCTACAACAAAAGCGAAACCGAGGTAGGGAAGTAAGAAAGATCTCAATAAAGAGGTGACTAGAGGTCATCGTATAGCCCGTGGATGGCTGAACCCCTCAAGTAGAAAGTCGCAGGATAGAAAAACGAAAAGTATGACAAGTACCCCAAGAGTTCCGTTCTTATGACTTCACCAAACGGTAAGGGAAGAGGTCACCTGGTTCAAAACAGTCTTGAGAGGTGGTACTGGACAGGCAGAACCCACCGGGGTGTCCCGTACCGAATCAAAGTGACTCAATCTGTTCCGACGCCAGGTACACTAGTATAACCAATCAAAAGACACTTACACCAAAAGTCAGACAGACGGGAGACTACCTCTTCTATTCTCCGAATACCCTCGAAGGACTACCCTCTCTGACTGACTCCCCCTTTGACCCAGAACAAGACCACCCACCCCGGTATGAGTCATATAGAAATTAGGTTAAAAGACAACAACTTTGACCTTATTTCCGGATACTAACGAGTTCTAAATTTTGTTCAGAACCCTGAGGTAGGAAGAGTACCCGTCCATTGACTCTTTAGACATAAGGGAACACCCTGAAGATTGTTACTGAAGTTCAGTGTCGGTTTCTCCTATGTCCTTTCCTTTTTTTTTTAGGGAATCTTCTACCTCGGTCTCTCTATAACGATTCTTCACCTTCATCCCGGATTAATTCCTTCTAGGGGTGTAAGAACTGACCTTCGGGGGTGTCACAAACAGATCCCCATAACGTGTTAGCGATATCCGGTCACCCAAGACACACGGAGAGTGGTAGGATAAAGGGTCTCCTGAAAATGACACCATTGACAAGGTAGTGCAACGTGCCTCCCCGACATCCTGTCTACCTCCGTGTAAACTTTCACTAAATTTCTACTGATGCGTAGGGAGTGGCCATTACCCGAAACTACACCTACGGCTCTCCTGTCTGGAAGGCCGAAAGAGGGAACTCCTCTCGAACTGACGCTGGGTGCACCTCTTTCCCTCGTTTCCTTACGAACCGCGAGTCTTCCCGCCTCAGGACTACAGGTGGGTCTCGAGGTAGCCGAAGGAAGGTGAAGGGTCGGACTCAGAGACATACTTTGTCACAAAGCCTCACAGTTGAGTTACCCACCCCACCCTCCACCCTCTTCACCTCGTCCAGTGTGCGTCCCATTCCGTACCCTAACCCTCTTTTCTGTTTTTTAGCCTTTTGACTCGTACAAATTCTGAATAAAGCGAATAAAATTTTAAATGGGACCTTACTATGTCTCAAATAGTAGGTAAACTGTCTTTGTTATCATCGTCTGTGAATGGCTGTAAGTAAATTAGGAGTGTTAACGGGACACTCAACCATGATAATCTCCTTTGATTGTCTCACTAATTCGCCGGGAATCACCGTATGTCTCGGCGCAACCGTTGCTACCACATTCGCTGGAGTTCGTCTAAGTATTTGTCTCGTCTTCCATTTCGATCCTTCCCTGGTTCTTGGGTCCAATCTCGTGGTCTTTCGAGACAACAATCTCATTAACCATACAAAAGGTCTTCCCGTCCTTCGTGACTTCTGACCAATAAAGGTTAAATAAGACAGCTAAACAGATTTGTCCACTGTCAATAAACCCCCTTTTTAAAATACTGTTTTACATAAATAACATGGAGAGAAAAAGTATAAAGTTAGTACTTAGATACATTTCACACAAATGTATTATCCATAAAATATTTAGTTTAAAGTCTATGATCAAATTGTGATATATTTTAGTCTTATCCTGAAGTTTAACATGAATTTTTAGTAAAATACATATTCTACGATAAGAAGTTTTATCAGAAAAATTTCAAAAGGATTTGTATTATAAATATTATCAAATGTAATTCCACAACCACAAACCACTACAAAAACGAAAATTTAACTCAAATTATATAGTAAAAACTTTTACTAAACGACAATCACGATGTTTGATATCTACAGTAGTTTTTATTGCTTCACAATAACGACGATGCGAAACAGTGTTCTTGACGGTTTAAATTTACACAGTATCTACTATAAAAAGAGAAGTGATTCGTGGTAATTAACCCACGGTCTTGGGAATAAAATAAAAAATAACGTTATCAACGATGGGTAATTGAAAAGACGAGACCTAAGAAATAAGAATTAAAAGTTTAAGATTACAAGTGTAATGATCTTTGAACTTTTCTTTCGTCTTTTTTCATTTAATTTTATTATGACACCAGCACAATATAAAACAGTCTAAAAAAGGAAAATTTTTATACGAACTAAATACGACGAGGATTTTATAACAATTTAAAGAAAAATAAAAGAGGTACTTTCTTCTATGTATTTAACTTTTATCTTGGATTGGACTTTCGCTACCGAATTCTATTTATAAACCACACTTCACAGGAGGGACTCTCGTACGCTCTGAGTATTCGTCTCTGTGAGGTGGGTATCATAGGTTGTGTCTAAGAGAATACTACTTACTTTTGGACGGATAGAAAAATCAATGGTATTGTTCAATGAGTAACATTCTAAGTCCAAGTCTTGAGTGTCACGGTTGATTCTTATTGTGGATCAATCAAGTTTGTTTATGGAGAACAAAGTTTTTACTGAATTAACTGTACTGGATTATCCATATGGTACGGGTCACCCCGTTAGAGTAAAATCGTATCAAGAAAGGATATCAAGAGTAGTGACAACGTGTTCTCAACTGAACATATTATACTTCTTACAAAAGTTTTGGACACGTTGTTACACTACTTGAGGCCCATCCGACGTGACCGTATATTTCACGACTTGTTCGTGTGAGGTTAATTGTACCCTTAGAAAACACTAAGTGTAGTCATGAAGTTTTCGTTTAATACACACAGTAATAAAACGTAAAATAAGGGACCCTATTTAGATTGTTATAATTACTTTGTAGGTTCCTTACGGAACTCTGAGATTGCCTATTTATTTTAAAATAACACGAAAAGACGTATATTTAAAACAACGTATTTGGACGTCTTCAACACTAGATTGCTAGCTTCCTGAACGAGGTTTTCTTAAGGTCTCGACGTAAAACTTGGACCTTAATGTGGACGACAATCCACTGTCCATTGGGATGATTTTTATGTACTGGGATTTATAATAAACAGATAAGTATATCAAATTTTACAGTTCTTTATATAAAAGTCCAAAGGATATCGAAAATATGTTACATAGTTTTCTTATAATTTCGTTTTTCTAGAATCAATAAAAAATTGAAAAACTTGATATTCGATCAATTTTTAGTATCACGAGAAAATTTTATACAACAATAGTCTACATATGAGTAAAAGTAAAAAAGAATTATAAAATTTATCAAGTTATTCTCGATTATAACCATTCGAACTACTCGTTTTGTAGTGTTGTATAAAATGAATAGATTGACTCTGTTTTATTCTTAGGTAGGTTCATTTGTAGGGTTGGTCTAACATTTGAAATCGCTACTAGTCTAAAAAATTCGATTAAGTTCTTATCCGATTTCCATTACTTTACAATGTCATCCCCATCAAACCTCGGTAATCGACGAACTCACTAGTCGTACTCCTTAGTGTTTCTTCGTCCGTTTTTCTAAATAAGTCACAGACCTTATAATTTTTCTATAAACACTGTGTCTCTTTCATTATGAATTCGAACACTCCTTCATAGACCAAGAAAAATATTTGGATAAAAATTTTATAGACATAAACCTGGTACGTTTGTAGATAAATCTTGGTACGGTGCTGGAAAAATTGGAAGCGAAAGACTGGAGTGGAGTACTCTTATTCAAGACCCACACTGAGGTGTCTGTCCCTGACTGGCCGGGCCACCCAGTCCAAAGGTTCCGTCCGTCGAACACTAGTTACGGCACCATGTGAGATAATTCCTTTGCCACTGATTCTTGCGTCCGACCCTACACGTAAAACCACCTTAAATAATATCTATTGACGCAAAAACCACCGTAATACTCCCGACTTTCGAGGTAATTGGATAAGTCGTGTCTCCCGTATTTGTACGATTATCCTTCTTTGGTACCTCTGACCTTCCCTTCTAAAACGACGTCACGACGCACGACGTGTCTTCTCTCTCTGAGGCTTTCGAGAAACGTGCACCTTGAGCCAGAATTAAACGAACAGTAGTTTCGCCTCCCTGAAAGGCTTTCACCTGTGGACGAAGTAGAGGAGGGGCGAAGTCCTTCGGGAGACCGTCGTCGCGCGCCTCACACGGAGGTCTCGCCCGTCGTGTGCGCCGGGAACCGGTGGGAAGGGTCGTGTATAACGAGAGACGTCTTCAGATACGTCAGCGTACCAACAGGGACCCGCCGGTAGACACCGGCTAGACGTCGCGCCGCCGTGAGTGCCTCGGAGTCTACAAGAAGGTCTCCTGACCGCCAGGAGCCAGGGTAAGTGCGCGAAGTCCTCCGTTTACGCCCTCGACAGACTACCTCTGTTCGTGGTGGTACTTCGAACCAAGCCACGTGCAGTCGGAGACGTGACTCTACACTCCCCGTTACAATCGCTCGTGCGTGTCCGGAAGGCAGAACGAAGTTTCCGCGTCACTCTTTACTCTCCTATTTGTGCCGGAGACTTAGACGGCTACACTTTTCCGTCTAATAAGACTAACTAGTGTCCCGTCGGTCCCTACAAGTGACTAGGTTTTAGAGAGGGAAAAGCCGGCCAGGAAAAAGGACTTTAACGTGGTTAGTTCAGAAACAAGAAACCCTCCATTCCGAAACAGGAGAAATCCTTATTAAACACCTTTACGTAAATAACGTCGTTTCCTTTTACGGAAATGGAATTAACAATGAAAGAAGTCCTTTGTCCTTAAACTTCCTTTCTGTCACATTTTTCGACAGTTTCTGTACCGAAGTAAATAAAGGTAAGTAAATAAATCGGAGTGGACGGTTTGCAATCCAAAACACCCTCTCTCTGTCTCTGGTGTCGATAACGACTGGAGTTCAAGAATGGCATATTTTCATGATTATTTTCATAAACTTATTATTGCGTACGAGTCATCGAGTCAGTATAGGCTGAGAAACGTTGTGATACCTCACATCGGACGGTCCGAGGAGACAGGTACCCTAAAGGGTCCGTTCTTGTGCCTTACCCAACGGTAAAAGAGGAGGTCACTTCTTATTATTAAGTTCCGTTTTTAAACTAATGACCGCATTGTATTACCAATGGAATTTGTACAAGTGATAGTTTGACAAACGATTCATGGTGGTTTCATAGGAAAATTTTATTAATACTATTCATTGTACAGATCATACACCGTTGGTGATAGGATTCACAAAAGAAACTTAATTGAGTGAATTAAGAGTGATGTCGAAACCCTCTACCGAGACAAAATGATAGAGACAAATTGTGTCTCTAATGTATTAAAAGGCAATAAAAGGTTTAAAAGAGAGCAGTGATCATTCTTTTTCATCCGAAGACTTAGTGCGGGTTTATTTTGCACCATCTATGGTTTTATCTTGGTCTTCCTTTTTATATTAACCCCGTGAACAGATTTTCTTGGATTGTCGATGACACAAGTTTCACGGACTTATAAACTTACTTAATTTGAAAATAAAGGGTTTTATCGTGATGTTACTGTGAAAATTAGTTTGTTCTGGGGATCACTTTGAAGACAACTCCAGGCAAACTAGGTAGATTACCCTATGTGTAATGATCCCAGTGGATTCTAAATAAAAAGATACACCTTCCCGGAGTAGAAAACGTAAACTATTTGTTTTATTTTCATTAGATAAACTACCACAAACTTTCTTTATTTTATAAATGTAGAAGGTAAAGGGAGGGACAGAGAAATGGAGAAGGAGGTAGAAGAACTAGAATCATGACTGAAAAAAAGGAGTCTTAACAATGAGATCTTACCCTATAGTAAAATTTCAGGGATGATTTACCAATATTTCAGATAGATGACGAAAAGAGACGGGTTGTAGATGAAGACTATTATCGTGAAACAGCACAGAAACCCTTTCGTGAAGAATGGCTGAAGATTGTGTACATCATTCGTGAAGAATGGTTAAAGATTATGTACATCAAACCCACCCTGGTTTGAGTAAAGGAACCCCGGATTCTAGGTCTAGACCTGTCTAGCAGTACAGACTTGACTACAGGATCCATACCTGTTTCACAATGTAAAAATCCAAAGGGTCCAGTACGATAATCGTCAGTTCGGACCCAAAAAAAAGAAAAATAGTTTTGAAGATCTTTTTCTGTTAATAAAGGAACCATAAATATTTGTCTCATCTTCCACTCTGACACCGACGACAACCGGTAGAACAGTAGTGAAACCTTCTTGGATGTTCTCTTATTTCGACTGTCTCTTTTTGACTTCAACCTCTACTACCCTTTCTTGAAAGACTGATAACGAGCTGATGGACTTAGATGGATACGAATCTTTTAGGGGTCTTAAAAGGTAAAGTACTCAGTTTTCAAGAAATACACTCGAATAAACGAAACGAAAAAGACAGAGTATTGACTTTTTTCAGGACTGACTATGTCACTAGTGCACACACGTCCGATTCATCGAAGTCAACACAGGCTGAGAAACCCTGGGAGATCTGATATTGGGTGGTCCGAGGAGACAGGTATCCTAAGAGGTCCGTCCTCATGACCTCCCCCAAAGGTCCGGGAGGAGGTCCCCTAGGAGGGCTGGGTCCCTAGTTTACGTACAGAAATTACAAACGATGTAACCGTCTGCCTAAGAAATGGTGATCACGGTGGACCCTCCGGGAGTGTTCCTAGTGTCGGAAAACGTTTATATCGGGACCTCTAGTAATTTCCACTAATTGTTACTTCCGAACGATTTTAAGTGGTACTCTCTTCGACCGGTTCCCAATCCTCTTAGCCGCAAAATAATTGTTTCTGTACCATGGTTACTTTAGAGATCTAGGACCCGGAGATCCACCCCTTCGACCTGGACCACACTCGACCTTGTCAGAATGTAAATATGGTGCTATATTTAAGATAATTTCGTCCTTGAAGTAACATGAGTAGTGACATAAGGATGGTGGTTCGTGTTTTATACCGTGGTTTACCCTTCAATTATGTGACACCGAATTACTTGTATAACTCCCATGTCCCGATTCTCTCAGTAACTCTTCAAGTAAGTGAAACAATCCGAGCGACACTGGTGTCACCAGTAACACTCTTTCATTTCGGTCCAAATTATCAGTTTGTTACCTCGTTGAAACATTGGTCTAACTCACTCCGTTCGGTCTCTCTGGCATCCAGTCTCACCAATCTGGTGTGTGAGATTTCAGTCCGTCTTAAGATCTAGGTCCATGGTATTAACTGAACGAGATACTAGAGTCCGTTAGCGTAAATTAAAGGGACTCGGAATTAAAAGAGTTGAAGTTTTGACCTTCGTATTGTAAAGTACACAGCAATACCTCTGGTTTACGTTATTACTTGTATCTTAGAAGAGAGTTGTCAGACCGTGTGTCCATCCCGACGACAGTAAAGGAAGAACACTAACGACAAGTACAGTAGAAGTAGTGACACTGAGTCTTGTCAACTCACCTTCCTCAAGATCTGTAATGATTTTACAACAAATTAGTGATCCAAGACAGGCTGAGAAAACGTTGGGGTGTCTGCCATTAGACGGTCGGAGGAGACAGGTACCCTAAAGGGTGCGCTCTTATGACCTCACCCATCAGTAAAAGAAGAGGTCCCCTAGGAAATAGAATAAGGATTAGAAATTTTTTGTTTAAATTCGATTTAAAGATTAACATCTGTTGAGTCTAGAGGATCCATAAGAAAAGACTTTAATATGAACGCCTCTTTATTCTCACGTATACTTTGACGAACCATTTAGCGTCTCGTCTTAGTCGTACGTCCTACTGCAACAGAAGGAGAGGAAATATGCCAAAACAGTGAAGACGAAAACCACAAAGAGAAAACCGAGTGAACTGGAACCGAGAGTCCGGTCACAAGTATTCTTTGTGGTCCTTTGGACTTTTTACGTTAAAGGACCCGGGACGAAAATCTCTATGCGGACTCCACCCCCCTTCCAAAAAATTTGCTCGCAAAGAAAGCTACGGTTACGTCTACTTGGGCCCCGTAGGAAATTCTTCACGGTACAACATTGCACATTGACTGAACTTCCGACGGTACGTGAGACCCTAGGATCTAGGGCGGACCAGAAGTTCGTCACCAACCACTTCCGATGACACTCTCGACACCGGGTGACACGTCGCAGTAAAGATAAACATCGACTCACCTCGACCGTCGTCCGTGTCCGACCGTCACCGAACGTTGTGTGAGGAACAGTTTCGTGTATGACAAAGACGTCGACCGGATATAAGGGACATGTTGGGTTAATATGGTCGTAATGACTCGGAACACTGTCAGTGTGTAAAGTAGTGGAACCCCCTGGTCCTTCTCGTCGAACCGGCACCGTACCCACGGGACAAGGGAGGGGACGAGCACAAGTAGTACCGAATCCTTAGAGCAACCAGAGCGAACCGTGACTCGCACACGACAAGAATTGGTCTCGACAGACCTCGGGTCTGGTCCAGTCTATAATACATGTTCGACGTCCAATACCTCTCAAATGGACGACATTTTGTGAGTAAAAACTTCGTAAAGAGGATAATTTCAACAGTGACAATGCTACTGACGGTAAGGGATCGAAAGGAAGCGGCCCGGACATACAGAGTCGTTTGGTAAGGAGTGTGACCTACGCGCACCGATTGAGAGACATTAAAGTGTCTTGATGTCCCACGTAGAGTGAGAGAGACACCCTACCTCTGGGTGTATCGAAAAAAGGAGACTTCCCTACGTTTCCCCGAATTATTTTATCCAAAAAATAATAACGTCCTTTATATGTTAACGATATACTACGTACGAGTTTTTACGGAGAAGAATCAGTGGATTAATTTTTTTTTTTTGTCATCGTTCAACTATGTGTCTCTTTGTACAACTCTCATATGTAGTAGACCTTTTAATTGGTCGTAAACCAACGTAAATTTTCAACGTTAATTCGTTCTATAATTTTGTTTGTTCTAAAGAAGAAAAATATAAAACTTCGATAGGACTGCACATGTACCCTAGTTATTTACAACAGTTATTGCTGTTGAGAAAACCTCCAATTCTGGTTCCAATTCTGGAGGTCACCCTCCCAACCCTCAAGTACAGGAGGGTACTTGTGTAGTTCTTATGTGCATGTGTACCTCTCTAAAAGTCCTTGTCTTTGGTCTCTGAGCGTCTTTCTGAGAACATGATAGTTCCACTACTCTTGCTAAGTGTGTCTTCACCCATCTTTCCCTTCTTTTCGCTAGACGAGTCTGGACGTGGCGACCCCACCCCGCCCCCCTGTGGGTTCTACCCTCCGGTGGACCCGAGTCTTTAGGAGGGACCTCTCGCTCAAACCTCAGTGTGTGCCCCACAAGGTCGCACCCCTGACTGGGAATCCTCAGGAGAGTCAACCGGACTTTCGGTCACCCAGATTCGTCTCACAACATTCTTTTGACCTAGGAAGAACACTTCTCGCACGTGCGTGTGTGCCTGAGACTGTGTTCAGTCTCCGTCGTCTAACTGTGATGGACCTTTCGACCGGCCCGAAAGCACGGACGGGGGCTCAGACGGGACCGAACCCGGCTCCCACGACCACGGCCTACCCCCTCCCGTGCGAGAATCCCCTGAACTGGGAGCCCCGAAGACGAGGTCGTGGAGACCCTGACCTGGGGTAAAGGTGACCCGACCACAACCAGTGACTCGTCTCCTTTGTGGGACCGAGTGGTCACTGTGACCAAGATCGGGGAGTAGAGGTCGGGGTCGTAGGGTGGTTGCACTGTCGCCGGTCGTCTGGGGTCCCTTTCTGTACTGAACACGAGTGTCCGTCTGGGTAGGTAGGTTGACTTCGGCGACCTGTGCGTATCTGAGAGATCCCGACAAGTGGATATTCCTACAGAGAAGCTCTGACGTAGCCGTTGACGAAGTGGATTAAAGTGCCCTGATCTCCTTCGATTCGTTTTACTCTTCTGTTTCCTTAAATGAGGTTTACTTTCCTGTTCTCTTTGAGGGACTTATCGATTGATTACTTTGTCTTTATTTACTAAATGGTCTATTTCTCGAGTCTAGTAATCATTATTCTCTTTATTGGCTTAATCGTATTTCTAATCTACTTGTGTCACTCTTAAAATTGTTCCTTGATCTTTTTTATTTTTTGATCAGTCTTGACTTCTTATTTTATTGACTTTACTTTTTGTCTGACCTCCCTTAATCGTCGTCTAATTTACTGTGTCTTTTTACGTATTCACTAGACCTTCTATCTTATCACCTAGTTGTAAGTATAATAACCCCCAGAGCCTTATCTTGTCACCAATGGTCATCCCTATACCTTCCCACCTCCCCGTTCCATCCCCATTCCCTAATTCTGCATGTTTGCTGATACATGTTTTATTTATACGATGTTCCTATATAAAACGTCGTGTCTCTTACTTCTGTTATAAAATATTATTGTAATTCACCTCAAATCAAGTCAAGTCAAGTCAGCGAGTCAGCACAGACTGAGAAACACTGGGGTACCTGACGTCGTGTGGTCCGGAGGGACAGGTAGTGGTTGAGGTCCCCAAGTGGGTTTGAGTACAGGTAACTCAGTCACTACGGTAGGTTGGTGAAGTAGGAGACAGCAGGGGAAGAGGAGGGCGGAAGTTAGAAATGGTCATAGTCCCAGAAATGGTTACTCAGTCGAGAAACGTAGTACCCCGGCTTCATAACCTCAAAGTCGAAGTTGTAGTCAGGAAGGTTACTTGTGGGTCCTGACTAGAGGAAATCCCACCTGACCAACCTAGAGGAACGTCAGGTTCCCTGAGAGCTCTCAGAAGAGGTTGTGGTGTCAAGTTTTCGTAGTTAAGAAGCCGTGAGTTGAAATATCAGGTTGAGAGTGTAGGCATATACTGGTGACCTTTTGTTATCGGAACTGATCTGTCTGGAAACAACCGTTTCATTACAGAGACGAAAAATTGTACGACAGATCCAACCAGTATTGAAAGAAAGGGTCCTCATTCGCAGAAAATTAAAGTACCGACGTCAGTGGTAGACGTCACTAAAATCTCGGGAGGTTTTATTTCAAACTACGACAAAGACAAAGGGGTAGATAAACGGTACTTCACTACCCTGGTCTAGGGTACTGGAATCAAAAGGCTTACAACTCTAAATTCGGTTGAAAAAGTGAGAAGAGAAAGTGAAAGTTCTCCGAGAAATCAAGAAGAAATGAAAGACGGTATTCCCACCACAGCAGACGTATAGACTCCAATACCTATAAAGAGGGTCGTTAGAACTAAGGTCCTCATATTAAACATTTTTATTGAACTAAGGTCCTCATATTAAACATTTTTATTGTTAAGGTCCTCATATTAAACATCTTTATTACTTAGTGATAAAACATATGGACTTTGATTATATTATACCATTCAGTTGATAGGGAGTTAAATTTTTCGTTTGTGTGTTTTCTTTTTGAGTTAAAAAAGAAACTCTAGTTACAATGTAAATTTTCAATAAACCATAGTTAACCTTTTCGTACTAACGATTATATTTTTAGACCGAGTTATATTGACTATGTTTATTTTCTTTACTGACCGTTTACATTTATGACTGTCACATCAATATCAATATACTCTCTGTGTTAATTAGAATTCAATATGTATTCAGACATCATCTTAAAGACGGAAGATTTTTTATTTACGATTACGATTCAGTGAAGTCAGCACAGGCTGAGACACACTGGGGTATCTACCGTCGGGTGGTCCGAGAGGGTAGGGACCCTAAGAGGTCCGTTCTTGTGACCTCACCCAACGGTAAAGGAAGAGGTTACGTACTTTCACTTTTCACTTTCACTTCAGTGAGCTGCCATAGACTGAGAATCGCTGGGGTACCTGACGTCGGGTGGTCCAAGGAGGTAGGTACCCTAAAAGGTCCGTTCACATGACCTCACCCCACGGTGACGGAAGAGGTAGATTTTTTATTCGTACCAAGATTTTCCATTCTTTTATATGTTTAATTTTGTTAATAGAATAAACTCATAATATGGGAGGTATTGGATGTCTTTATCCTCAAACCCTTCCTTTTTCTTTTACTAGTGTCTGAGATATTCTTATCTTTAGGTTAGAAGACACAATTGTAAGTTTCTTACTCTTAATAAATCGACATGTTCTCTGTCGATCCTAGACTATAGTTAAATTATTACCAGAAGTTTTTGACCTACATTTTTTAATTATGTCTTTCATTAGTTAAAAGTGGGGGTAAAGTAAAATCGTTCTTGTTCTTCTTTACACGGAATTATTACTTCAGACTGTCTAAATCTAGAATTCAAGTACAAAGTCCTTCCTCTTGTTAAGGACTACCTGTCTTAATACTCTCACTCGGTCGAGGTTTTCTGTTGTGTTAGATATAACAAAACAATCCTACCAAAAACTCACCGACACCGGTTACGCCTTTCCAGTGTCACGAAAAATTCCAAGGAGTTGGGATCTTAAGATACTAATTCGGAGCAACACCTTACCATGGGTCCTCCTTGTCCGTTAACTACTCTCTCTTCGAGATTCTTAACGGAGTTTGAGTTTTCCAATTGTCTTTGCTGTCCCGTCAAAAATCAAATGGAACCTAGTCTATTCGATGTCGACAATCCTTCTGATCACTGTATATGACTAGACATCATTTAAAGATTGACCTCTTCCGACGTGTTTGACTTTTTCACTGTTCCTACTTTTATAGTTAATCCTATCAGTGTTAGGTCTTCGGACTATTAAGAGTGCGATTAAAAATAAGTGTTCCTACTTCTCTGTAAAGAAACTGATGTTGACCGTGGTGCCCAAAGGAATAAGAAGATTTTGAAACTATATCAATATAAAAAGGGTTTCAAAAAAAAAATAACACTACTTTATGTGTATCGGATTTTCAACGGTAAAATTGGTGCAAAATACACATGTGAACTCGCCGTAATTCCCGTGAGTGTATCAGTACGTTGCTAATATGTAAAGGTCTTGAAAAAGTAGGAGGGCTTGACTTTGAGATGTGGGTAATTTGTTATTGAGGAGGGGGAAGGGAGGTTATTTCAATAGAAATTTTAATTAGTATGATTCTTTACAACTAATCACCTATCGAAACAATTCTCCTGTTTAAATTAATACCAATATGATAGAAACCCTTTTTAATGTTGACGTTAATTTATTAATAGAATTCCTTTGTAAATAATGGGCCACTTCCTATACCAGTAAGTACCAATGTTACTCCTTATTTCTGGATAGTACTAAAAACCTGTACCTTTGTTGGATCTACAGGTAGTCGTCTACTTACCTATTCTTTCGACACCATGTATGTGTGTTACCTCATAATGAGTCGGCAATTTTTCTTAAGTAAACTTAGTCAAGACTACTCTACCTACTTTGACCTCGGCTAATATGTCTCACTTCATTCGGTCTTTCTTTTTGTGGTTATGTCATATGATTGTGTATATATACCTTAAATCCTTCTACCGTTACTACTGGGACATACGTTCTGTCTTTTTTCTGTGTCTACACATATTGCCTGAAAACCTGAGTCTCCCTCTCCCTCTCCCACCCTACTAAACCCTCTTACCGTAAGATTGTACATATGATAGTACATTCTTAACTTAGCGGTCAGATACAGACTGCGTCCTATGTCGTACGAACCCCGACCACGTACCCCTACTGGGTCTCTCTACAATACCCCTCCCTCCACCCTCCCCCCAAGTACAAACCCTTGCGTACATTCTTAATTTCTAAAATTTTAAATTTTTTATTTTTTGATTTTTTTTTTTTGTTTTGGGTGTTTGAAATTTTGATCTCGCAATAAATTCACCCTCTAAGAGAGGTGAGAGGCTTAAACATGTTTAGATTTAGAAGTCAGAAACCGATCTTTATGAAAGAGTAAGTATAGATATGACAATGATCCGACGTTGACATTATATAAGGTACCAACCCGAATATAATCATTTAGTAGTCGAGTGTCCATTGTTCTACTAATTAAAATGTAGTGTCGTCGTGTGGAATTTTGACGACCCTAAAGGTGCGAGAACCGCCCCACCACTCCCACCCCCCCGCCAGGTACCTCACGTCCCTCCAAAATTACTGGTATCAAGTCGTTAGTTAAGTTTTATAATTTAAAGACCCTCTCTTAAGACGTAAGACATAAGTTGAAATAAAATCGACAACATTTTACGAAAAAATTAAAACACATTTTTATATTCACGATAAGATTATATACAAAGAATCGATATTAAAGTTTTGTTTTGCCCGAGATCATTGTAGTCTTATATCCCACACGTATTTTGACTTTTTACCCTTCCCTATAAATTGGTAAATTCATTTCATGAAAAAGTCAATTACAGATACAGCTGAAAGTTAGAATAAAAGTTTCAAAAGACGGAAAAGGACGACTCGTTATAAAAGCAATAGATGACGAAACGTCAGAGTGGTACGACACGGATTCAACCTGGATGAAAATAAATGTGTAAAAACGTAAAATTTAGAACCTTGTAAGTGTCAATAAGAGAGAACTTCATACCAGGTAAAAGGTCAACGTAAACCACCTGGTATAGTTAGACAGAAAACCACGACGCAAGACTCACCCAACAAATCAGGACTCTAATTTTACTTGACTTAGAGAGAAACACATTATGTCTGAATTTTTTTTTTTCAGTTGTTTATGAAAGCAAAATCTAAAGATTAACCAACATAAAAAAAGAAGTAGACAAGAACTAAAGTAAGAACGAATAAGTAAAAATTTTCTAGTCGAATTTTTATATTTATATATAAGTAAACTGGCGTAACCCAGATTCAACGTCATACACCCGAGAAAACAATGGTCCGTCCTTATGAAGGGAGCGCCTAGACCAAGTCATCGACGGGGTACGCGAGGAGGACACCCGAAGACATCTACATCACGGGCCTAAATCGACGACGAGACGTCACACACCCTAGAGTTAAAAGGTTCGTCCCTAGTTTGGAACAGGGGACGTAACGTTCTATCTAAGAATTGATGACCTGGGGGTCCCTTTAGGGACTATTGGGGGGGTCCCTTCAGGGACTTAAAAATATTCCTTAAGGTTCTGAAATGTAGTATCAGTAAAACTTTAATTTTTTTAAAATAAAATAACCATTACTGATTCAGAGAGTCGGAACGGCAAAGAAGGAATCACGAGTAGAAGTCACGAAGGATTTAAATAGAACTCACTCGACAGAAAGGACGGACGGAAGGTGGTAAGGGTCTAAGTAATGGTGGACGGGAGAGCAAGACCCACAAAAAGGGACGGGACCCTAGAATGACTCTGGGGTCGTAACTAAACCACTCGTCGTGAGGGTCGAGACCGGGTCCTCCTCAAGAGACTTGAGGGTTGAGACTACTCTGTCTCAAAATCTGTTCCCACTTTTTTTCACTTCAGTGAGTCAATGCAGGTTGAGAAACGTTGGGGCACCTGACATAGATGATCCGAGGAGGTAGGTACCCTAAGAGGTCCGTTCTCATGACCTCACCCAACGGTAAAGGAAGAGGTCCCCTAGAAGGGCTGGGTCCCTAGTTTGGGTTCAGAGGACGTAACCTCCGTCTGTGTAATTGGAGACTCGGTGTTTCCATTGGAGACTCGGTGTTTCCATCGGAGACCGTTTCCTCTCAAAGCAGTCGTAAGAAAGTGACTGGTCCTCGTGCTCAATTGCTCCGGGGAGGAAGAAAGAGAAGGACTCAGACGTTTCCGGGGGTCTAAGTAAGAGACAAAAATTTGGATAAGGATCCCGTACTTTCACTTTCACTTCAGTGAGTCAGCACAGGTTGAGAAACGCTGGGGTACCGGACATCGGATGGTCCGAGGAGAAAGGTACCCTAAAAGGTCCGTTCTTATGACCCCACCCAACGGTAAAGGAAGAGGTTAAGGATCCCGTATCTAAAAGAAATGAATAAAAAAAAATTTTAACCACACTAACAGAAAAAGATATCGATAAATAACATTTTTCAATGACGAAAGAAGTCTCATCTCCTTTTTTAAGTCAACTGGACTGAATCCTCACAGTTGGACTGATCCTCCGGTTCCAGACACACACAATTGACGACTCTATTAATTACGATTTTAGACAAATACTTGTATTATTTAGTTGATCAGAGAAACATGAGTTGTTATTAAAAACACACACACATACGAGATCGAATTTTGAACCTTCTACTTAGTCGACTAAATTTAATACCGGGGAAGTCATTCACTTACTAATAAATTTATTTTTTCACTCCTCTCTGTATTGACTATTCTCCGTCACACCGAAGATTATCGATCTACTAAGTGTTAAGATCTCAGGTAATAAAAATATAATCACATATAAAAAACATTTTGGTATTACTGAACCTATTAATAGAGTCTATAAGAGTCCTTTTTCATATTCGACGTCCTTTCACGGACTACTAGACATAATACTATTCCCACTTTTTACCTTTATCGATGTTGTTAGGTGTCATGATTATGACGTCCTTTTTATCTCTATTTAATTGAATTTTAAAGTTCACTCAATCACGGGACTCAGCGTTTCAAAAGAACCCATATAAAGAAAAAGATTACTCAACAGTGTACACGAATTGTAGTTGTTGGTTGTTCACGAAGGACACTCTAATTTTTTACCAACGTAAACGAACTTTATAACTCGTGTACTCAGTGAATGTTTTCGAACATGCTATTAATTTAACCTCCTTCTCATTACTTCATGTTTCTAGTGTGTCCGATCGATTTAAATTCTCACTACAAAACAACTCGACGGTTCTTTTAATTTTAGTTTTATAAGAGTGCATTGAAATATTTACCATATCTTTAGAAACTGTTACCATATTTTAACAATGAGGTGAAAATTTTACTTTGTAAGTCGGTCTACAGTGGATTAAATTACTTTACCTTGACCTTTTCCGAACACGTAACGTGACATGAGCTGACACAACATAACCGGAATTTCTGAGTCAAAACGATTCTGTACTAAGTGGATTTGGAACGGATTTCCTTTGGCACACACACACACACACACACACACACACACACACGTCATGTTTACTTTGTCTGACACAAATTAACTAAACGTGTATTTCTTATAGACAAGACCCTTACCTGTCTATAACCTGGTGCATTTGTACGGAAAAAGGTATAAACTCCTTCTCCGACTCGTTGACCTTTTCTTATACGTTCGCATGACGACCGTCTCATTGCGGTACATTGACCAGGTCCGTGTCCCGTGTCAAAGATGGTTGTCCGACTTGACTTTCTCGGAGGCGGTAACAGGACAATAAGTCAATTGGGACTGACATTGCTATGGTCTATAAAATCCGATCTTTTTTTTGAATTTTTTTCCAACTATTAATCCCTAAGTGTTAAATACCTTAAATACCTGTATTAAATATTTGACTTGTTGGTTAGTAAATGAAAATTCATATTCACTTGTACAAAGAGTTACGCAAAGAAACCATTGAACATACCGGGTTTACCAAGTACAGAAATTTGGTTGTGTTAGAGAAACTCTTGAGTAATTCCATAAGTCGCTTAGATCACTGGTACATACATACTTGCACTGAACAGGTAAAGGGTAACTAAAATTTCTTTGTTGATCTTGAAAGTCTAAACGAGAGGAAATACAAAAGTAACTTTCATAAAGGAACACAATAATAATAATAAAGAAACACGTAAAACTGTTATAGAACAGAAGACCCTGTTCTTATGACGATAAATTCTAAGAAATGACACAATTCTTATTATTTATGTTAGTTTCCCCTTTTTTCAATTGTCCCTTTAAGGGTAAATATCACCTCCTCATTTCACACGGTTGTAAAGACATACGAAGACTTCTTTAAGTTCTTGAATCGGTCGTTACTACCGTCTACCTTGGAACTTATCTGACCGAGTGGGTTCTGTACTTTCGGTAGTCCTGAAAAGACTACTTATTATTACATAATTATTATGATTGATTTATCAAGTCAATTTTTAGGAGACGGGTAATATGAATCCCAGGAAAAATACAAAATAGAAGGAGTAGGTATCCTATTTCTTGATACCTACCTCCAAACATTGTGACTTGTCGTCCACCACTGGTTTTGGTAGGTGTTCTTTTTCTTTGCGTTGTTTCGTTTTACCAATAAACTCCTCCAGAATGTTCATCTTCTCTTCACTTTCCGTTTCCTCTTTCCCTTGTTATATTCGTAGACTTACGTCTCAAGGTTCTTATCGTTCTCTCTATTCTTTCGGAAGAACTCACTGGTCACGTGTCTTTATCTCCTTTTCTTGTCTTACCCTTTCTGATCTCTAGAGAAGTTCTTTTGATCTCTATGGTTCCCTTGTAAAGTACGTTTCTACCCGAGCTATTTCCTATCTTTACCATACCTGGATTGTCTTCGTCTTCTATATTTCTTCTCCACCGTTTTTATGTGTCTTCTTGACATGTTTTTTCTAGAAGCACTGGGTCTATTGGTACTACCACACTAGTGAGTGGATCTCGGTCTGTAGGACCTGACACTTCAGTCGACCCGGAATCCTACGTAGTGATGCTTGTTTCGATCCCTTCCACTATCCTAAGGTCCACCCGATAAATTTTAGGATTTTCTACTAAGGTCGACTCGTTATATTTTAGGATTTTTCACTACGACGTGAGTTATACGGTCGTTTAAACCTTTGAGTCGTCACCGGTGTCCTGTCCTTTTCCACTCAAAAGTAAAGTTAGGGTTTCTTCCCGTTACGGTTTCTTACGAGTCTGATGGTGTGTTAACGTGAGTAGAGTGTGCGATCATTTCATTACGAGTTTTAAGAGGTTTGGTCCAAAGTCGTTATACACTTGGTACTTGAAGGTCTACATGTTTGACCTAAATCTTTTCCGTCTCCTTAGTCTCTAGTTTAACGGTTGTAGACAACCTAGTATCTCTTTCGTGTCTTAAGGTCCTTTTGTAGGTGAAAACGAAGTAACCGATACAATTTCGGAAACTGACACACCTAGTGTTATTTGACACCTTTTAAGACTTTCTCTACCCTTATGGTCTAGTGGAATGAACGGAAGACTCTTTGAACATACGTTCAGTTCTTCGTTGTGAATCTAGACCTATACCTTGTTACCTAACCAAGGTTTAACCCTTTCCTCATACAGTTCCGATATATAACAGTGGGACGAATAAATTGAATATACGTCTCATGTAGTACTCTTTACGACCCGACGTCCTTAGAGTTCGACCTTACCTCTGACGACCCTCTTTATAGTTGTTGTAGTCTATACGTCTACTGTGGTGGGAGAATCGCTCTCGTTTCTTCTGGATTTCCAGAGAACTACTTCCATTTTCGACTCTCACTTTTTCAACCGAATTTTAAGTTGTTAGTTTTCTGATTATAGTACCGTAGGTCAGGGTAGTCAAGTCAAGTCAAGTCATAAGGTGAGCACAGGTTGAGAAAGGCTAGAGTACCTGACGTCGTGCGGTCCGGAGGGACAGGTAGTAGTTGAGGGCCTCAAATGAGTTTGAGTACAGGTGACTCAGTCACTCCGGTAGGTTGGTAGAGTAGGAGACAGTAGGGGAAGAGAAGGACGGAAGTTAGTAAGGGTCGTAGCCCCAGAGGAGTTTACTCAGTCAAGAAGCGTAGTCCACGGGTTTCATAACCTCAAAGTTGAAGTCGTAGTCGGAAAGGTTACTTATAAGTCCTGACTAAAGGAAATCCTACCCGACTCACCTAGAGGAACGTCAGGTTCCTTGAGAGTTCTCCGAAGAGGTTGTGGTGTCAAGTTTTCGTAGTCAAGAAGTCGTGAGTCGAAACAAGTATCAGGTTGAGAGTGTAGGTATGTACTGGCGACCTTTTTGGTATCGGAACTGATCTGTCTGGAAACTACCGTTTCATTACAGAGACAAAAAGTTATACGATAAATCCAACCAGTATTGAAAAGAAGGTTCCTCATTCACAGAAAATTAAAGTACCGACGTCAGTGGTAGACGTCACTAAAACCTGGGGGAGTTTTATTTCAGTCTGTGACATAGGTGACAAAGGGGTAGATAAAGGGTACTTCACTACCTTGGTCTACATTTTTACTAGAATCAAAAGACTTACAACTCAAAATTCGGTTGAAAAAGTGAGAGGAGAAAGTGAAAGTAGTTCTCCGAGAAATCAAAAAGAAACGAAAGACGGTATCCCACCACAGAAGACGTATAGACACCAATAACTATAAAGAGGACCATGAGAACTAAGGTCGACCACGAAGTAGGTAGGGTCGTAAAGAGTACTACATGAGACGTATATTCAATTTATTCGTCCTACTGTTATATGTCGGAACTGTATGAGAAAAGGGATAAACCTTGGTCAGACACCAAGGTACAGGTCAAGATTGTCAACGAAGGACTGGATGTATGCTTAAAGAGATCTCCGTCCAGTCCACCAGACCATAAGGGTAGAGAAAGTCTTAAAAGGTGTCAAACACCACTAGGTGTATCAGTTTCCGAAACCGTATCGGTGATTTCGTCTTTATCTAAAAAAGACCTTGAGAGAACGACAGAGCTATTAGGTTGTCTACAACCATTAAACTAGAGACCAAGGAGACGGAAAAGATTTTGGTCGCACTTGTAAACCTTCCAGTGTCAAGTGCATGACAACTTAGGACCGAACCTCTTAAAACTCGTAATGTAATGATCACACACTTTCCTCACGTTAACACACCATCAGACTCGTAAGAAACAGTAACGGAAAGAAACTCTAACTTTACTTTTGACTGGAAAAGGTCAGGACACCGGTGGCGATTCAAAAGGTTGACACGACCGTATAACTCTCGTCACGAAAGTGTCGTAGTAGAAAATCCTAAACTTTATCGAGTTGACCTTAAAGTAGTGGAGGTGATCGAAACAAGTATCACTACCAAGGATTCCGGGTCAACTGTAAGGTCCTAATTACGGTAGAACTGTAAGGTCCTACAGACCGAGATCCACTCACTAGTGTGGTAGTACTAATAGACCCAACACTTCTAGAAAAAACATGTCAAGACAAATAAGAACGGTGGAGAAGAATTATAGAAGACGAAGACAATCCAGATATGGTAAAGACAAGAAATAGCTCGGGTAGAAACGTACTTTACAAGGGAGTCATAGAGATTAAAAGAACTTCTCTAGAGATCAGAAAGGGTAAGACAACAAAGGGGTCAAGACGGTGAAGTACCGTTTATCTACCCCTTTGTTACCTTTATCACTGTCTGAAACAAAAGAACCCGACGTTTCAGTATCGTCTACCGCCGACGACGGTACTTTAATTTTCTACAAACGAGAACCCTTCATTTCGATACTGTTTGAATCTGTCGTATAATTTTTCATCTCTGTTACGAAACGGTTTTTTCCAGACGTATCAGTTTCGATGCCAAAAAGGTCGTCAGTACATGTCTACACTCTCGACCTGGTATTTCTTCCGGCCCACGGTTTCTTAACTACGAAAACTTGACACCACGACCTCTTCTAAAACTCTCAGGGAACCTGTCGTTCCTCTAGTTTGGTCAGTCAGGATTTCCTTTAGTAGGTACTTATAAGTAACCTTCTTGACTACGACTTCACTTTCGAGTTAGTGAAACCACTCTTCTCGGATTAGTAACGTTTACTAGGACGAAGACCCTTTCTAACTTCAGTCCTCCTCTTCCCCCGTTGTCTCCTACTCTACCAACCTACCGTGCTGACTCAGTTACGTGTACCCAAAGTCGTTTAAGACCCTTTATCGACGGGGAGTACCCCAACGTTTCTCTGTCCTGACTCTCTTACTTGTTGCTGGTTAGGTGTCCTATAAATTGAGACTGAACTCTGTGGTTTAGCATCAGTGTAAAGGGAGATGCAGAGACTAGATGACTTGTCACACCTGTTATTACAAAATTAGGTTTCTTCTGATGTGTTTAGTCACCGATATAACTTATTAATAGTATTGTATTAGGATACAAATCTTGTTGTGTTATTTTTGACAAATTTTGTGCTAGTCCAGAGGTTTAACGAGTGTCTGACGTAACCTCAGTTTACGATTATCTGAAATTAAGAATTAGTAATAATGTAGGTATATCCAGTATCTTTTATTATACCCCATTTCTAAAAATCGGAGGACTAAACTTTAAACGTACTTTTGGAATTTTTAGATAAAAACATACGAAACATGTGAAATTTTTAATCTTCACAAGCTCAGTGAGTCTTTACTTATTTTTAGTCGTATGGGTTATTGAACAGTTTTTGAATTCTTTTTATGTAGTAAATATGTGATTTCGATTTTTCATATAGGAGAGACTAAGGTGGTTGGTGGTGGAGACAGGAGGAGGTCCCTTTGTGAGAGAACTGAAACTATAAATTTCAAGGTCACGTAAAAAATATTAAAATGTAGTACAGATACCAAATTCCACAAATACGTACCATGATTTGACCTACGTATCAAGACGGATAACGAAAGAAACAAACTATGTTTATAAACTCTAAGTAAGTACGACTAATACATCAAGATGAAATAAGTAAAAGGTACGGGACCTATAAACCGGGTAGTAAGTAAATAGAGAAGAGGATATATACCTGTATTCGATAATGTCGAAAAAATCATCATAATACTCGTTACGACGGTATTCGTCAGAGTATACTTATGTTGAAATAGGGAGTACGTTCAGGAAGATCCTATATGTTGATCTTCACTTTAACGACCCAGTACGATAAGATAGAAGTCTAAATAATTAACAGTCTAAAAAAAAGTTTATCTAACTTAGTTAAATATGGGAGTGGTTATCACTTATCACCAAAGTGATTTGTTAACTACAAAAACTTGAAACCACGACCTCTTGTAAGAACTTTCAGGGAACCTGTCGTTCCTCTAGTTTGATCACTTTGGATTTCCTTTAGTTGGGACTTGTAAGTAACCTTCCTGACTACGACCTCGACTTTGAGGTTATGAAACCGGTAGACTACGTTTCTTGACTGAGTAAACTTTTCTGAGACACGTCCCTTTCTAACTCCCGTCCTCCTCTTCCCCTGAAGTCCCCTACTCTACCAACCCACCGTAGTGACTGAGTTACCTGTACTTAGACTCGTTTGAGGTCCTCTATCGTTTCCTGTTTTTCGGACCGCACGACGTCAGGTACCCCAGTGTCTCATCCTGTGTTGAAGTACTGACTTGTGGTTGTTTCTAGAAACGATTGAGGACTATAACAGTCTAAAAAAAGAATTACACTAATCGCCCTTTATAATAAAGTGACAAAAAAAAAAAAACTTCTAAGAAAATAAATTTCAATATGAAGAAAGAAAGGAAACGGTACGACACGTCGTATACCTAGAATCAAAGGGTTAGTCCGTTGTTTGGACACAGGAGACGTAACCTTTACGTCTCACAATTGGCGACCTAACTGTCCTTTCAAGGAAGATCTACAAAATTTACCATGTAAGGTAAGATATTTTCCTTTTCGGAGAAAAAATTACATCATTGGTTAACAAAAGAGTATTGGGATACTAAGGAAAGACACTTGACAAATTAAGTATTTAAAACAAATGAAAATAAACACCATAAATGTAATAGGAATGATTAAGTATTTAATTTTTGTACCTTAGTATTATATAATCAATATATAAAACGGATATAGAAGACTAGGTACGGAGTGACAAATTACGAAAATTATGATAAAAAATTTTCTTCTAACTAGGAAAGAAGTCACCTTCTTTTTCATATACGTTTATATTTTACATAAATACAAATACGTATATGTATATGTTGTATATGTGGGTGTGTGTTTGTATATGAGTCTCTCCACGCACGGATATATGGATGTATGTCCGTCGATCTCTTTTCCTGAACCTTACTATGCATGGGTCCGTCTGTGGAGATGATCGATCTTAATTCTTAAGAAATAAAATTTCATAACAGACCCTGAAGACCAAAGATCAAGTCATCCATTCCGTGAACCTTCAATGATGAGGTAGGATTGCTGTTCACTTTACGACTTGTCTAATTTTTTTAACTCTTGAAAAGAATCTGCAATATTTTCTTTAATCTATTGTCTCGTTTGACGACGGATAGGAGGGGGTGGGGTGGAGGTTCAACCCCTCTGTCTGTCTACTCATGTCTCTTGTTCTTGGGTGGTCTTACCTTCGAAGACGTCTTTAGTCACGGCCCTGTCCTTTTGGGCTTCATGTGAACTGCTTAACGACCTCCACGTCCGACCCGTACAGACTCTCCGTTTTCGGGGTTCCCCTGGGGTGGTGACCTTACGAAGGTGTGAAGACATCTCAAAAGGGAGGACTTCGAGAGGGTCCAAGAGTATTACTTACGACCTCTTTTGGAGGGAGGACGAAGACTGTCTCCTTCCCCTTTTCCTTCTTGAAAAGTCATACGGTTTGATAACACAACAATAATTCGTACAGTCGAAGACCCTTTCTTAAATAGTCTAGGAACGGACGACTCTAAAAATAGTCTCGGATCGACCGAACCCCCTTTCTTTTATTGGTCAAGGGTGGGTATGGCTGTTAAGACGGAATGGCTTCACCACCCTTTTTGGTTCTGCGCACACACTTCAAGTCTTAAGTCTCGGTTTCCGAGTGACTTTCTGACGTTGGCTTAGTGTCCCGACATCTGATGAAGAGGAAAGGGGTGTGAAATGGTGCAATGATTTCCAGACAAATATCGTCAAGGAGAGTGGGTCATGTAGTACACACCGATAGTTCTCTTTTTATATTCTGTATTACTTTCCGTTTTTTAGTCTTAGTTAAAGCCCATACCGTCTCTACAACTTTACTAGTCTGGACCTTAAATTTTGTTGATACTAATTATCCGATTCCCATGGTCACTTATTTTGTCTGTCGAACATTCTTGTCTACCCCTTACGTCCGTTTCTCCACCTTTAAGTTACCTTCTTGGTTTTTCTTTACGATTCCTAGTTTTTGTGACATTTTGTCTTTAATCCTTACGAAAATTACTTAAATCATCCGACCCGTGTTGACTCTTTTCTTAGAGACTCGAACTCTTAAAGAGTTATCCTAAAACGGTTTGACTCTTCGTTTGTCTTTTTTATCACTTTTTTTTTTCCCTGTCTTATAGGTTCTTAACACCATGTTGATGGTTTCCATGTCAGACCAATGTTACCCTTCTAGTCTCCTCTTTTCTCTTCCCTTGTCTTCCTTATAAACTTTATTACTGACTCTTAAAGGGGTTTAATTACAGTCTGTAGTTTGGTGTCTAGGTCTTTCATGTTCCTTGTGGGTCTTCCTTGGGGAGTTGAAATGAATCCGTATAATAAAAGTTTATGTCCTTCAGTTTGTATTTCTTTTTAGGATTTCATTCGGTCTTCTGTTTTCGAGGAGAGGATACTTCTCGTGTCTATTCTTAATGAAACTGAAGAGGAGACTTAGGTACGTTAGTGTCTCCTACCTCACCTATAAATTTTACATTCTCTTTTTTTAAGGTAGTTGAAGCTTAACACATGTGACAATTTAATAAGAAGTTCTTCACTTCCGTTTTATGGTTGAAAGAGTCTCTTTGTTTTTACCTTAAACAACGGTCGTCTTCACGGAACGTTCTTTACTATCTTCTGCAAGAAATCTTTCTTCCTCTTAGGATATCCAGTCTTTGAGTCTGAATGTAATTTTTTTCTTGTGTAGTCTCCTCTTTATTCATTTATCCCTCATCTCCTTGGACTTCGTTTGACCTACCCTATCCTAGGAACATTTTCAGGTCGGCATTCGGAAGGTCCCTGATAGTCAAGTCGGGTCAACGAGTCAGCACAGACTGAGACGCTGGGGTACCTGACGTCGTGAGGTCCGGAGGGACGGGTAGAGGTCACTGACACCAAGAGTCCTTAGTGTCTTGAAGGTTCAATACATGTACAGGACATCGACTCCGGTAACAGTCTCGTTTATCAGGTTGTCAAAACACTTAAGAACATCAGAAAGAGACAACAACTGACGTTCAGACCCTCATCTCGATCAAAGAAAACAGATTCTGACCTTATCGGAAGGACATGGCTAAGTCCCGAAGGGAAGGGGTCCGTACTTCTTTCTTTTTCACTCCAGTTGTACCCCAACGATTGGGACAAATAATTTTTTCTCACCCTCTAGTTCTGAAAAAAAACTTGATAAATTTTTTACAGTAACTACATATTAACTGTATGTTATTGTGTATATAAATTCCATGTGTTAAACTTTTCAAAACAGTGTGTATATTTGGATACGTTAGTAGTATTGGTACCGATTTTAATTGTTACCTCACCTTAAAGAGGGTAAAACACTTCTTATAGATATTTTTAAGATTTCGATTATGTTATAAGCCACCACTGTTTAAACTTCGAAAGGGTAATTCTAGTCCTCGTTTCGTACTTATAGGGGAGAGTGATACCGAAAAGTTATAATATGATTTTCAGGTCGTTTACGTCATTCTGTTTTTATTCCTTTATCTCCCATGTGTCCGACCTATCCTTCCTTGTTTAAATATAGACGAACGTCTACTCTCTAACACATCTTTTAGACTTTCTTCATTGTTATCGTTGTTGTTTTTTGAAGATCTCGATTCACTGATATTTATCGAACGTTCTATCCTCAAGTTATTTTTCGGTTAACGAAAGACTGTTTGGGTGTTACTTGTTTACCTTAAACTTTAAATTTCGTATGACAGTAAATTTTACCGTAGGGGGGTTTACTTTATGACTACATATTTAGATTGTTTTATATAAGTTCTTAGATACACCTTTTATTCAGAGGTCACTTTTTATAATTTCTTCTTTCTTTACCTCTTTATCAGGTACAGGTACTAATTCTTCTGAGTCATAATATTTCTACTATAAAGAAAGGTTAATTAGATATCCAAGTTACGTAAGGGTTAATTTTGACGTCGTAGAACACTCATAGTTGTTTAACTAAGATTTTGAATTTCTGGGTCTTATACGTTATACTAAAACTTTTCCTTCTTACTTTAACTTCTGGACTGTAATGAACTGTAATTCTGCCTGAATGGTATTTCGACGGCGCTAGTTCTGCCATACCGGGCTATGGCTGTAAAAGGCCTAGCGGAGGAAAGGAAATCATTATGCGTGAATTCCAAGAAGGTACAGCAAATTACCAAACTATCGAGTAAAGAAGAGTCATTATAAGGGTTCATTATAAGGTAACGGAGCTACAAAGTCCCATATAAATAGATAGGTGGATGCCTTCCTACACAGTTTACGAAGGTTGAAACCGTCAATACTTATTTTGACGATATTTTTAGACGCACACCTAAAAACACACCTGTACAAAAGTCAAAGAAACCCCTCTACGATTAATCATCAAGAACACGAAAATTGTCAAAAGAAGAGTATACAGGGACCAATATTGGAGATTCATGGTACAACTCGATCAGTATTACGTCACAAGAAAAAGGTCACATAGAGATCCTCTATCATTAAATTAAAGGAAACCTATATATGAGCCTTCACCTTGCCGACTTAGTGTACCATCAAGATGGAAATTCAAAAACTCCTTGAAGGTGTGAAAGAGGAATCACAGACATGACTGAATTGCAACGGTCGTTGTCATATGTTCCCAAGAGAAAGGAGTGTAAGAGTTGTCGTCAATGATAGAGATAACAAACCTATTATTGGTAAGATTATCCATACTCATCTACAGAATGATACCAAAACCATACGTAAAGTAACTACTAAACACTACAACCCGTTGAAAAAAACATACACAACCGACAAACTTATAAAATAAGTTTTTTTATAGATAAGTCCAGGAAACGAGTAAATTTTCAACCTAATAGAAAAACCATAACACTACCTACTCAAGGAATATGTGAAACCTATCATTTAAGAATAGTCTATAAACCAAATTTTATAAAAAGGATAAGGTATTCGTCCGAAAGGAGAAAAAAAAAAACCTAGCAAAGAAAACGATACGGTTTCGGAAAATCAAAGTACATTTGTTCTCACTCCCGATAGAACCACCGAGTGATCATTTCTTAAAAGGATGGTTACGTCCTTTGCTCCCAAGTTAGTGCCCCAGTCTTTCTGAGGGATCTCTTCCTTTACCCTCGGGCAAGACCAACAGAACGGACCCTTTGGGGTACCTGGACCTTTGGGGCACCTCTGAGGTCTCCTCGGACCGTCCGACATCAAGTTGGTTATTGCTTTCTCAACCTGTACTGAATTACTGAGTTGTTCTCGTTCTGTTCACATTTGCAGACAAATAAAAACGAAAACGACAAATTCGAAATCCACAGTAAAAATTTTTTAGTGACAGTTGTGGTTATAAGGCCCTTTAAAAAGAGAGACAAAAGCATCTCTTTCAAAACCCCAAAATTCCAAAGTCCAAAACGTCAATTCAAAAATTAGGTAAAGATCAATTGAAAACACTTACCAGGTTATATTGTCAGATGCACGTAAAAAAAGGACACTTGTAGGTTAAAAGGGTCACGATAAAAAAACTTCTCTGAAAAGAGGTAACTCATAAGAATCAAGGGAACTGTTTATGATCGACGGACATATGTACTCCCAAATAAACCCCCGAGAACTAAGACAAAGTAACCAAAAACACAAAAAGACGGTCATAGAATTACGAAACTAATGATATTAAAACATCTCAATCTTTAGTCTTCGCACCACGGAGAACGAAACAAGATGAAGGAGTTCTAATAACACTAATAAACCCCCAGTAAAACCAAAGTGTGTTTGATTTTTTTTAACAAAAGTGAAGACATTTTTTACGGTAATCTTAGAACTATCCCTAACATGACTTAGGTAGGATACCGATCATACGTGTAAAAGTCTTATAATTAAGAAGATTCGGTACTCGTACTCTATAGATAAATAAAACAAAAGAAGTAAAATAAAGTAGTTACAGAATCTCAAAAGTTACATTTCTAGTAAATGGAGGAACCAATTCACATAAGGATTTATAAAACCAGAACCACGACAACATTCTAAAAAAGGGGAAAGAAAAAGTCTATTAAATAACAATACCGGTAAGGACATAATGAGGAATTAAATGAGGATCTTTAAGACGAATTCAAAGTGTATGTTTATACGATGATAGTCGTTTAAAAACGATTAATGTGAACTAATCTAATCTTTACGAGGTAATAACAATTTTTCACAAAGTACTTACTCTTGACTTAAAATAATTTATGAAAACACGTAACCATTTCTATTTGTATACTGAAAACCTAAATTCAACATTTATACTCATCTAATATTATTTTATAAAAGTACAATTTGGTAGGAACTTATGGACGTTTTGGGTCGATTCGAAAAAAAAAGTTGAACCTCGTAATTAAATAATTATGAAAAACGTAGACAAATATTCACTAAAGAAGGTGAAAGATAGACATGTAAAAGGATCGTTAGATTAGAGTTATTAAAGAAGGGTTATTTTTACGAAAGAAGACATCTAATAAAAGGTTGGTAAGAATTTCTCCTTCTACTTCCTTGCCACTAGACACTTGGACGTTTGTGAATAAAAATTTCCTTAAATGGTTATTAAATATATATAAAAGGAGAAAAAGAATTTAGGATTTCGGTAAAAGGAACGACGTAAAATCTCGAAAGAAAAGGAGGGGTCAGAGAGGATCTAAATTAATTGATATCTTAAGTAAAAATATTAAATATTCACCAAGAGATTAATAAAAATTAACTACAAATATTACAATCAATAAAACGAATAAAGTACAGAAAATATATTGTATTTATGAAGATGATTGTAGAATTATATCCGAAATGAGGCCTAAAAACCCCTTGACTTATAAAATTAAAACTGAACTGAAAATAATTACTTTTATTATAGAATGAGTATGAGATTTATTATGATTCAAACCACTGGATTCTCAAACCCCCTTTGAAACCCTTTTAAGATTTATAAAAAGTCAGGTATTAAGAATTAAAAAAAAACAAATAGGAAACGAAAGTAATAACCAATTGAGAAAAGAAGAGTTCGTGGGAAAGAGAAAAGGTTCTCTAACACTCAACTGTGAAGATGTACCAGTCGAAAGGATCCAGTAACACTAATGACTCTCTCTCTACCTTTGTACAAGAACCGATTTATAGATTAATAGGATCAGGTCCTGTGGAAGTCAATAAGGATTTTCGTACTACCAGTTGTGTTAGAGTTATATAGGACTTGTCGAAGACTTCCATATAACTCAAGAAAATGAAATTTTTCGTTGTGTTTAGAAGAGTGACCCTTTTATTCACTAACTTAGAGTGGAGTAAGGTTTACTTAATTTCAACCGTCCGAACACACAGACCTCGACTGAATGTCATGAACTACGATTTTACATCGGGGAACATCATCAATATTATTTAATTCCGGGACAGTCTCCGACTTCAGCACTTTCGATTTCCTTTTTTTTTTTTTTTATATATATATATAGATAACGATGGAAAATATGAAATCCGAGACTATCCTTAAAACACGAAGTCGTACAACTGTCGTGTTTTATCTGTTTAAGTTATAAAATCTTATGACACGGTTTAAAGTACACATCTTCGGACACTCACAGAACGTAATTCGACACTCAATATCGTCATTTCCGGATCTCTGACTCTTTATTGCATAAAGAACTCCGAACATCCCGTACGTTCAAGGTGTAAAGAGGGAAAACTTACTGTTGTACCGGGTCGAAGGGTCCCTATTTGTACTACCAAACAAAGAGAAGGTCATAAGAAAAGACTTTTTGCACTGCCACGATAATTAAATTTTGACAGTTAGTGTCCCGCATTTTCATAAAAAGTGAATTTTCAGGTCACTGTTCTTCTTCTGTTGTTGCCTTTACCCATGAGACTCTGTCCACTATTAAAAGATGTCGATTAATAGTAATAAAAAGATGTACCTTGTAACAGTTTTTACATAACTTATTATATACGAAACTATTCCACACAAACATTTTCTCGTCTTGAAGTGTAATTAACATGATTTATTGAACTGATAGAGAATATTCTTTTTTTCTATCTCTCTCTCTCTTCCAGTGACGATCTGATAATCAGAGTCACCGCGTGCAAAAGACCTTAATGCAAAACAGGAAAATACACACAATAGAAACGATAGTATTGGTCCATTTTTTACTCCTTTTTGGATTCCCATCCAAACCTTCATTAAAGTTCCATAGTCACAAGACTTTGACCTAGAGAAAACGGAGAGACATGGAAAGGAAAAGACTATTTAAAGAATCATTGTGTCCTGAGAAAGACGAGGTCTCTTGACGTCTTTGTCCTTTGACGGGTCTGCAGAAGGGTTGCGGACCTCGGTAGGTAAACAGTCACCTGACTTTCATTGAAATTACTACACTGAGTGAACAGAGAGGTCAATAATAAAAATTTTAACACTGTTTAATTCACCCGTAGGAGACCGAAGTTTACCTCTCCGACTTTATAATCGTCACTTTTGTTAAGTTTTATATATAAAAATTTCATACATTCTTACAGAGACTAGTGGACTTGATATTAATGGTATTTTGCTTATCGTTACCTTTCGTCGTTCCCAAGTATGTCGAAGACCGTGACCCATAATTTTCCATACTTTTATCTTTACTTGAAGGACTAAAGACTTCTATTAACTTCATCTCGACTACGTGTTTTTGTTACATAGTCACGTCTTGACCTTTCATTTTTTCTTTCGTCTAGATAAGGTTTACACTAAATTTAGAGTAATATAAAACTTATAAGTCACTCTTAGAGAATACCAAAGTTAAAGAGAAACCCTCATTTTACCAAAGAATCTTCACGTAAGTAGATGCGACGATCTCATAGCAAATGATTGTTTACTAACGTCGACATGGGTTCACCGGATTTTCTCAAAATTACAACGAAGGTCTACACGAATTAAATAAAGGTCCCATATTACAAACGGAACCCTCGGAACCCACTAAAAGAGTGAATAGTCACGGTTAAAGAACCCCCATCCATTTTGAAATCAGGACAAGATCTACCACTTTGTCTTGTTCTTCCATAATACCGAAGTAATTGTAGCTTTCTCTTTGGAAATTGTTAGGACCCATTTTATAATTTAGATGACACATAAGTTCTCGAACGTGTGGACCGGAACACAGACGTTCCCAAAGGATCTTGAACCGAATGGTTAAAAGTTATAATTTATTTGTTACTACGAACAGTCCATAAAAATTACGAATCTTAAAACTGTTAAAGGGACATTCAAATAGAAAGTTTTTGAGGATAAACAAAATAATGTTTCATAGTTCTCCTGTTTTGTTTAGCCTAAAAGTCGATGAGTTTCCTGATGACTTAATTTCGATGATTGTGAGAAACGTATGACTTATACTTGTTCTTCATTCGATAAACAATGTCTCTTTAATGTACTTAACATAAAACCTCTTAATTTTACTTCTAGTCAATATCACATTTTAGGTATTAAACAGATTTTGTTAATATTCTATGAATCATTTCGATGAAACCACTACACTTTCGACACGTTAGTCTAAAATCTTCCAAAAAGTGTTTATATTCAGTTAACAACCTCCATATGTTTACATAAGTCAACTCAAATTTATAGAGGATTTGATCTATTAGATTTGATTGTACACAGTCTTCGTTTCTTTAATGGAATATTTGTCTATGTTTTCGTTATGTACGACAGATGTCTCTGGCTCAAGTATAGATCCTTGTGTACGTCTGACTTTCACTCCCTCACCTATATCCATAAGTTTTGTCTACCTTTAGTTTTCTTTCGACCTCATCGGTATAAATATAGTCTGTCTAATCTGAAATTTTATTTCTGACAATATTCTCTGTTTCTTTCTGTGGTGCATTCCTAGTTCCCTAGGTAAGTTCTACTTCTATGTCTTTAACGTTCATATATACGTGGGTTGTGTATTTCTTTGACTGGTTTTGCGTCATTGTCACCCCCCTGAAAGTAGTTACCTGTCTAGTGCGTCTGTCTCTCGGTCATTCTTTGTGTCCGAATTTACTGTGTAGTCGGGTCTACCCAAACTGCCTATAGACACTCGCAAGATAGGTTTTCGTCGTCTTACTCATAGAAAAGTTCCCGTGTACCCTATAAGAGGTCTTGCCTAGTGTACGACCCAGTGTCTCGTTCGGTGCCATTTAAATTCTTGTGACTTTAGTATCGATCGTAGAAAGGACCGGTATTGAGATATTCTAACCTTTAGTTTTCATCCTTTTCTTTACATTTTTTTTTGTTTGTGTACCTCCAATTTGTTTTGCAATGATTTATTGACTGCCTAGAGACTTCTTTAGTTTCTCCTTTAGTTTTATTTGATCACTGTTCACTTTTAATTTTCATGTTACTAGATTTGTGGATACCCTGAGCCACTTTCATCTCCATTCAAATATCGTTATTTAAGAATGGAGTCCTTTGTTCTTTTTAGTGTTTATTCGTAGATTAAAATATGGATTCTGTTGGTCTCTTTCTTGTTTGCTATAGGTTTCACTCTTTTCTATTTCCGGTCTCGTCTTTATTTACTTTATCTCTGTTTCTTTTATTATCGTTTCTAGTTGTTTTAATTTCGAAAAACAAAAAAATTTCTTCTATTTACTTTAATTATTTACTAATAGGTCCGAGTAGTTTTTCCCCTTCCCCCTGAGTTGAGTTATTTTGATTACTTTTTCCTCTTCAATGTTACCTATGGTGTTTTTAATGTTTTCTAGTATTCTCTGATGATGTTCGTTGATATACGGTTATTTTACCTGTTGGATCTTCTTTACCTTTTTAATAAACTTCTTATGTTAAAGGGTTCTAACTTGGTCCTTCTTTATCTTTTATACTTATCCGATTATTGTTCACGACTTTAACTTTGACACTAAATCTTAAGGGTTCTTTGTTTTCAGGTACTAGGTTGTCGAAATGTCCACTTAAGATAGTTTGTGAATACCTTGTCAATTTTGGATATAAAGACTTTGATAGGGGTTTTGAACATTTCGTTCCTTGTACAGGTTTAAGTAAGATAATCCGGTGGTGTTGACTGTGGTTTGGTTGGTTTCTATAGTTTTTCTTTTTATAGTGTGAGGTTATAGTGACTACTTGCATCTACGTCTTTAGAAGTCGTTTTATGGTCGTTTCGTTTAAGTTGTCATGTAATTTTCCTAGTAAGTGATACTGGTTGACTCTAAATAGGGTTCCTACGTTTCTAAAAAGTCATAGGTGTTTAGTTAGTCACACTATGTGGTGTAATTGTTTAACTTCTTATTTTTGCTATACTAGTGAAGTCCTATATGTCCTTTTCGAAAACTGTTTTAAGTTGTGGGTAAATTCTCCTTTTGAGAGGTCTTTTACTCGTGTCTCCCTTGTATGGAGTTCTACTATTTCTAGTATATAATGTTTGGATGTCGGTTGTAATGTGAGTGACCACTTTTCGAACTTTCGTAAAGGAGAGTCCAGTCATTGTTCTGTTCCTGCAGGTGAGAACAGCGAAAATAAGTTACTTCAAAACCTTCAAGATCGGTGTTGTTAGTCTCTTCTTTTCTTTATTTTTGTTAGGTTCAACCTTTTATTCTTCATTTTGACAGTGACAAACGTCCACTGTATGACATGTATCTTTTGTGGTAGAGTAGTTTTTCTCGTTTTATGGATTCTCTTTGGATGGATTCCTCAATCTTCTGGACATGACACTTTTGAGATTCTGTGACCACTTTCGCTTTCACTTCAGCGAGTCAGCACAGACTGAGAAACGCTGGGGTACCTGTCATCGGACGTGGTCAGAGGAGACAGACACCCTAAAAGATCGGTCTCATGACCTCACCCAACGGTAAAGGAAGAGGTTCCTTAGAAGGACTGGGTCCCTAGTTTGGGTCCAGAGGACGTAACATCTGTCTACGAAATAATAGACTCGGTGGTCCCTTCAGTGACCATCTTCTTTACTTTCTACTGTTTTTGTCTACCTTCTATGTGTATAAGAACCTAACCTTCTTAGGTGTAACAGCTTTACTGATGTGATACGTTCCGTTAGATGTCCAAGTTACGTTAGAGATAGTTTAATGGTTACCGTAAAAAATGTCTTGATCTTGTTTTTAAAATTTTATGTATACTTCTATGTTTCCGGAAACTTATCGATTTCATTAGAATTCTTTCTTCTTACTTCGACCTCCTTGGGTCGAAGGACAAAAGTCTAATATGATGTTTCGATATCAGTAATTTTGTCATCCCATGACCGTGTCTTTGTCTGTATCTATTCACCTTTTCGTATTTTTCAAGTTTTTATTTGGGTGTGTGGATACCAGCTAATTAGACACTGTTTTTTCCGTTCTTATGTGTTACCTCTTTCCGTCACAGAAGTTATTCTCCACGACCCTTTCGACCTGTCGATATACATTTTCTTACTTTAATCTTATAAGACATTATGTGTGTATTTTTATTTGAGTTTTACCTAATTCCTCGATTTAAATTCTGGTTTATGATAGTGTGAAAATCTCCTTTTGTATCCGTCTTATGGAAAACTGTATTTAGTGTCGTTTCGAAAGTGTTAGGTAGGGGACCCCATTACCTTTATTTTTCTTTTCATTTGTTTACACTGGATTAATTTGAGTTTTCTAAAACGTGTCGTTTCCTTTGGTATTCGTTTTTGTTTTATTAGGTGTCTTACCTTCTTTTATAAACATTAGTTACGTTGGTTGTTCCCTAAGTGGAGGTTTAAAATGTTTATCGAGTAGGTCGAGTTATAGTTTTTGGTTGGATTAGTTTTACACCCGTCTTCTGGATTCGTCTTTAAAGAGGTTTCGTTTCTGCGTTTGCCGGTTTTCCGTGTGCTCTTCTAATAGTTGTAGTGCTTAAGGATCTCTTCATGTTTAGTTTTGATGTTACTCGGAAACATAGTGTGGTCAGCCTTACCAGTATCAGTTTTTGAGATGTTTGTTATTTACGACCTCTCCCATACCTCATTTCCCTTGGAGTATGCGACAACAACTGTTATATTTAACCATGTCGGAGATACCTCTTGTCATACCTTTAAGGAATTTCTTCGATTTTTATCTCGATGGTATACTGGGCCGTTAGGGTGAGGACCCGAACGTAGGTCCCTTTCCAAACTTTCCTATGTACGAGGGGTTACTAGTGACGGTACGACAAATGTAATCGGTTCTGTATCTTCGTTGGATCTACAGGTAGTTGTCCATTTGCCCATTTCTTCTACACCATCCATATATGTTTACAATACAAACAAACCAGTGGTTCAGCACAGGTCGAGAAAACACTGTGATACCTGACATCGCCGGTCAAAGGATACAGGTACTCTACAGGGTCCGTTCTTGTGTCCTCGCCCAACGGAAAGGAAGGGGTCCTTTAGAAGGATTGAGTCCCTGACTTGGGTGTAGAGGACGCAACCGTCCACCTAAGAATTGGTAACTCGGTCGTCCCTTCGAATATCTTACTTTATTGTGGTGAATGACGTTGCATTTAGCTGGACTTCTAATGTTATAATTTACTTCACTCATTCTTTCTCGTTCTGTTTACAGTGTTGTCTCACGAGTATACGTCTTCGATTTGTTTTTTAAATGTGTTTATCTGAATAAATGTTTTCTCTCTGTCTGAGTATCTGAAACTTTTGTTTGAAGACCAATGGTTTCCCCTTTTGACCCTCCCTCCCACTTTGACCCTCAAACCCTAACTGTACACGGACGATGATATAAATTTTATCTATTGGTCGTTCCTAGACGACATGTCTTGTTCCTTTTGAGAAGTTATAAACCATTTTTGGATTGACCCTTTTCTTAAACTCTTTCTTATTTATATACGTATACATATTACCTTAGTGAAACGACATATGGACTTTGATTATGTTGTAACATTTAGTTAATATTAGGTTATATTTTATTTTTGTTTAAATTTACTACGTGGCTTTAGTAGAACACTCACCAGTGAATCATAAACATGACTTTTACTTTGGAACCGGATACAGGACATGAAAGTCATAGGAAAGATTTTGTCGTGTGATTAGAAATTTTTGTTATTTGTTGAAAGGGTTATGGGTTCATTGAATTAAGGAATAAAGATCAGAGTTTCAATATCCTCTCATACTAGAAGGTATATCCTAATTCATACATTTAATTATTGATTTTGTTCTTAACCTTTTTACGTATAACAGTTTTAATTGGAACTTTTAGAACCAACAAAAGGAGAAATTTTTTCATGTAAAAGGAAGAAAATGTATCCAGTCCTTTGGGAATTTTAGTGGGTATATAAGAAATACATACAAACGTTTGTATTCGTGATAAAGTTTCAAAGTACGTAGGTTGTACATTTAATTATATTTACAAGTTTACGAAGGATAAAAACCTTCATTTCAAGAGTATACTATGTTAATCTTATAATACCATCTTGTCTCCTAGTATTCCCGATTCTCAGAACAATCAAAACGAGTGTCTACATTAAGTTAGTGGAGGATCTTGTTACAACCAGTATTCATCTGTGAGTCATTTACATTCTTATATCTTCAACTTATTTATTCATAATTAATCCATCTAACCCCGAAGGGACCATCAAGTCGACCATTTCTTAGACGGACGTTACATCCTCTGGGGTCAAGTTAAGGACCCAGTCCTTCTAACGACCTCTTCCCTATCCGACGGGTAGATCATAAGTACCTGAAGGGACCACTGAGTTTGTCATTTCTTAGACGGACCCAAATTAGAGACCCAACCCTTCTAGGGGACCCCCTCCCGTATCGTTGGGTGAGGTCATAAGAACGGACCTGTCTCCTCAAACCGTCCGATATCGGGTACCCTAACGTTTCTCAGTCTGTACTGACTCGTTGATTGGTGTCGTGTACACATGACTGTTTCACTTACTTAATCTTTATTTAGTCATGCAAGGGATTTGGATCAAATGACTCCAAAATTGTGGTTTTGTAGGTCGATTTTTTAACAGTCAGGTCTCAATCTAAGTCATTACGAGACTGTATAAACCAAAAAATTTATAAAGAAAACTGAACTATCATTAGAACATATAAAACTTATTTCACTATTTTTGACGTTATTAAAAAGTAACGATATATATCTTTAATTTACAAATTAACGATATATATAAGTTTAAGTTCCACGATTGACTTAAACGGTCTATAAAACTGTAGTCAGTCAGTTAGTCAATTCAGGGAGTCAGCACAGGCTGAGAAACGCTGGGGTACCTGACATCGTACGGTCCGGAGGGACAGGTAGTGGTTGAGGACCTCAAATGTGTTTGAGTACATGTAGCTCAACCACTACGGTAGGTTAGTAGAGTAGGAGACAGTGGAGGAAGAGGACGGAAGTTAGAGAGGGTCGTAGTCCCAGAGAAGTTTACTGAGTCGAGAAACGAAGTCCACCGGTTTGATAACCTCAAAGTCGAAGTCATAGTCAGGAAGGTTACTTATAAGTCCTGACTAAAGGAAATCCTACCTGGTCAAATTGTAGTCAATCAATGTTAGAGAATAACGTTTCCCGGACACATTTTATGTTCTATACTACTCTTAATTCAGTAACATGTACTTTGAAAATGTCCTCAGTTTAATAAAGAAATATTGTTATACAGAGTACTTCCTTTAGTTTGAAAGTTCTGACTTATACAAATCTAAAGAATAGTCTACCGAAGAAGATCGATTTTTTGATCAATCTTACAATAATCATTAAGTCTACGGGACTCTGTTAACGAGACCCTAAACTAAAGGGGATCTTTCTGACAAAAATCATCAGTACCATAGTAGGTTAAAGCCTTTCGGAAGAGACAAGGAACAACACACTTTCGAAAAATCTAAAGGAAAGAGGAAGGAAGAGAGAGAGGTACGAAGGGAAGGAGGATAAAAGACGAATGGAAGGAGGAAATATAAGAGGAAGAGAGGTAAAAGAACAAAAAGGAAAACTAACAAATCTTATCCCGATGTCTGAATGAACTATACGTTCTTTAAACTTGGAGAAATGAAAAGATATTCATAGGTATGAACGTACTACTTCAGAGTGTAGGACCCTGAAGGGTTCAACAATTTTTTTTTTTTTTCTAAATCGGAAACACCTTAGAGTTAGGATAATTTATTTGTTACGATAGTTATTTATCGATTTGTGAAGTATAGTAAATCTATTGTACAGGAAATATCTAAGGACGGGGAAGCCTGAGTAGGAACAAAAAGGTCGTACAAGTAAGTTTCGTTACTAAGGGACCGTTTCGACTTCTGAATATCGTCTTATGTCTCCAACAAACGTCTTTATTTCACGACAACACTACGTCGAAACGGAACATGTGAAGTGTACAACCGGTAAGTCGTAACTACATGGACTGGTCAATTTCGTTACTGAAGTTCAAAATAAAATACGGTTCTTAGACCTTCTGAGTCGTCACCGGTGTCCTGACCTTTCCAGTCGAAAGTAAGGTTAGGGTTTCTTCCCGTTACGGTTTTTTATAAGTTTGATGACGTGTTAACGTTAGTAAAGAGTACGATCGTTCCATTGTCAGTTTTAGGAAGTTCGGTCCGAAGTTTTCATACACTTGGTTCTTGAAGGTCTACATTTCGACCTAAATCTTTTCCGTCTCCTTGGTCTTTAGTTTAATGGTTTAGGTGACCTAGTGTCCTTTTCGTTCTCTTAAAGTCTTTTTAAAGACGAAGTAACTGATACGACTTCGGAAACTGACACACCTAGTGTTGTTTGACATCTTTTAAGAATTCCTCTACCCTTATGGTCTGATGATGGACATACATTCAGTTCTCGTTGTGAATCTTGGTCTGTACCTTGTTACCTGATAAAGTTTTAACCTTTTCCTCATACAGTTCCGACATTTTACAGTGGGACAAATAGATTAAATATATCTCATGTAGTTCTCTTTACGACCCGACCTACTTCGTGTTCGACCTTGGTTCTAATGGTCCTCTTTATAGTTATTGAAGTCTATGCGTCTGCTGAGATTGGAATACCGTCTTTCACTTCTTCTTGATTTCTCGGAGAACAAACAAACAAAAAAAGGAGGTGTGGGAGAGGTCGTAAATAACGAACGTCTAAAAACCTAGTGTCTGTAAGACTGACCACACTTCACCATGGAGTAACACCAAAACTAAACGTAAAGAGATTATCACTCACTACAACTCGTAGAAAAGTACACAAACAATCGGTAGACATACAGAAGAAACCTCTTTACACAACCACCCTTACGTTTGATCATGTCGGTGAAACCTCTTATCACACCTCTAAGGAATTTTGTAACGTTTATCTTGATGGAATACTGGGTCGTTAGGGTGACGACCCGTATGTGTGGATCCTTTGGTCTTAACTTTCTCTGTGCACATGGGGTTACAAGTAGTGTCGTGACAAATATTATCGGTCCTGTACCTTTGTTGGATCTACAGGTAGTCGTCTACTTACCTATTCTTTCGACACCATGTATATGTGTTACCTCATAATGAGTCGGCAATTTTTCTTAAGTAAACTTAGTCAAGACTACTCTACCTACTTTGACCTCGGCTAATATGTCTCACTTCATTCGGTCTTTCTTTTTGTGGTTATGTCATATGATTGTGTATATATACCTTAAATCTTTCTACCGTTACTGCTGGGACATACGTTCTGTCCTTTTTTCTGTGTCTACACATATTGCCTGAAAACCTGAGTCTCCCTCTCCCTCTCCCACCCTACTAAACCCTCTTACCGTAAGATTGTACATATGATAGTACATTCTTAATTTAGCGGTCAGATACAGGTTGCGTCCTATGTCGTACGAACCCCGACCACGTACCCCTACTGGGTCTCCCTACAATACCCCTCCCTCCACCCTCCCCCCAAGTACAAACCCTTGCGTACATGTGGGCACCACCTAAGTACAGTTACATACCGTTTTGGTTATGTCATAACATTTCATTTTATTTCATTTTTATTCTTTTCTTTTATTTTTTTTTATTTCTCGGAGAACTACTTCCATTTTCTCACTTTTTCGACCGAATTATAAGTTCTAAGTTTTTTGATTCTAGTAGCGTAGGTCAGGGTAGTGAAGAACGTTTATTTACCCTTTTGTTACCTTTGTCACTCTCTGAAATAAAAGAACCCGAGGTTTTAGTGACGTCAGCTGACGTCGGTACTTTAATTTTCTACGAACGAGGAACCTTCTTTTCGACACTGGTTGGATCTGTCGAATCTTTTTTCGTCTCTGAGACGAAACGTCTGTTCTTAAGCATATCAGTTTCGATACCGAAAAGGTCATCAGTACGTGTTCAACTTCTCAGTCTGGTATTTGTTCCAACTCGTGGTTTCTTGACTACGAAAGTTTGACACCACAACCTCCTCTAAGAACTATCAGGGAACCTGTCGTTCCTCCAGTTTGGTCAGTTAGGATTTAGTTGGGACTTATAAGTGACTTTTCTGACTACGACTTCGAGATTATGAAACCGATGGACTACGTCTCTCGTCTGAGTAACCTTTTCTGAGACTACGACCCTTTCTACCTTCCGTCCTCCTATTCGCCTGTTGTCTCCTACTTTACCAACCTACCGTAGTCGCTGAGTTACCCAAAATCGTTTGAGGCTCTCTCTCACTTCCTGCCCCTTCGGACCACACGACGACAGGTTCTCCAGCGTTTCCCAGCCTGTGTTGACTCACTAACTTGTTATTGTTCAAAATTTAGTAACCAACCTAAACCAAACCTTCATCAGAATATAATTAACCTATTGTGTCAGTTCTCTTTAGTCAATTAACGGCTAAGTAACCTTTTCTAGGAGTACGACCCCCTCTAACTTCCGTTTTCTTCTTCTCCCGTCGTCTCCTACTCTACCAACCTACCGTAGTGACTAAGTTACCTGTACTTGAACCCGTGTGAGGTCCTCTACTCCCTGCCCCTCAGCACGACGGTAGGTACCCCAGTGTTTCTCAACCTGGACTAAATCGCTGATTTGTCGTTGTGTCAGTTCTCTTTAGTCGATAAATTGATGTCAATGTCATTCTTCTATTCCCGGTTCTGACGTTTCTCTTTGTTCCTCGAGACCTTTCTCAATGTCTCGTCCTCATTTCACCCGCCAACCGGAGAGACAGATTCGTTAAGTTAAGAGTTGAACGGAGGGAGAAAACCTCTTCTTTCTTAGTTGAAAAGTCAACAAAAGTTTATTTTCGTCCTACTCTTGAAAGGAAAAAGTCATAATGTGTAAACTAAGGAAGAAGTGGCCACCTCCTTAATACATAAAACGAAATTTTCAGAGGTTACTCTCTACGAAAATATTAACATCCTTCGTCTCTGTCCATCATCTATTGAATTTTCGTACCTCTATTAACACATTTTTATTTTTTATTTTTGAGTCATTCACTGTCGACTCATGGTTATCTAACCTAGACTAGGACTCAAAGATTCCCAGTACCCTACGACGTTAACTCTGAGTAATTATAGTAGAGTAAATTGTTTAAAATTCCGAATGAAAATTACAAGTTCATCTAAACAGGTATACGTATATGGTTCAATAAATACGAAAATAAAATTAAACTTTTTAGAATTGTAAAATGTGTGTGTCTCTATATACGGAATTTATTACCCTAAAACTCTCTATTTTTAAGATGGTCTAGAAACTTGACAACCTTCCCTGAAATGGAGCTTTAATTACTTTGAAGATAACAAGACGCTATTATCCTCTCTGGATCTTTACAGAGGTATCTCAGTCTTGATCTATTTCGACCGATCTCATTCTATACAATAAAGACAGGTAATAACAAAAAAAAAGTAAGTGTTGAAGAAAAAAACAGGCTACTCGGACCTTACCACCCTCCATACAGAGTCTAGGTCGGTTTCCCTTCGACTCGACACCTATGTGATTTGAACCCAAACCACCAAAATTGAGGACTACCTATCAATTTAATGACCAACGGGTCCATATCAACTTTATGAAGTTTATGGGTGACCCGACTAAGGGTGTCGTCCCCATCCATTCCGGTCTTCAGAATAATACTATATTTATACAGAATGTTGTCAGTTGTGGTCTGCATATACCGTCTTCAACTCTTTGTTCTAAGTTTCATAATTACGTATTTATGTCTCTTCGACCAAACACTGAAGGGACCACCGAGTCTCCAATTTCGAAGACGGAGGTTACGCCCTCTGGGCCCAAGCTAGGGACCCAGCCCTTCTAGGGGACCTCTTCCTTTACCGTTAGGTGAAGTCATAAGAACGGACCTCTTAGGGTACCTGTCTCTTCGGACCATCCAATATCAGGTGCCCCAGCGTTTCTCAGCCTGTGCTGACTCGGTGAAGTGGAAGTGGACCAAACATCTTTTATAAAGATCAGTAGTCTATAAAATTTGATATTCACCTCCTAAGTCAATTGTAGTTGAAAGTCAGTTTTATCTTCAAGAGAGGAGGGGGACTTATATGAATCATTATGTAAAATACTTCAAGTTTACATGGGATGTAAGAAACATAAAAAACTACCTAAAAACTTTACACCTTATATACTCTTAGAGACACAATTTCCTGTGTTTATAGAACGTCAAGATATTTACCACTAATGCAGACACAACTGCGACTTACAAAAATGTAGAGTGATGATGATTATTTTTGTTTAAGTTGGTTAACACAATCCTTAAGAAAAGTGTCTTTCTATAATCTCGTATCAACGGTAGACTTCTCCACTAGTTACTTATACGTCGGTTTTACTTTCTTGTCGTAGTATCCCTACTCAGTCCCCCAAACAATTCATTCGGGGTGTATAATAAAAATATTTAAGACAGTACGAAGAATTGTAAAAGATCTATAAAACAGAGACTGAAACAACACTAAAAGAAAGAAGAAGGTCTATTTTTAAGTACAAGTACGGATTAAAACATGAATATCACAACATTAGTAAAAGACTTTCTCTTGATGGGTTTAATGTATACCAAGTCCGAGGTGTTTTGAATTCAGGTGGAACATCGACTTTTGTCTTGTTGACACACACATGTATCCACCCCTCACCCCGGTATTTTCCCATCTCCACCCCCATTTCGTACCAGGCAGATCCGTTTCGACACGAAAAGGATCTACCTTTTTCGTATACTTTTTCGTCGGTACTCTAGTTTTCTGTGAATGAGGAACCTTCTTTTCAATACTGGTTGGACCTGTCGTATAAGTTTTCGTCTCTGTAGCGAAACAGTTGTTTCCAAACAGATCAGTTCCGACACCAAAAAGGTCACCAGTACACACCTACACTCTCAACCTGATCTTTCTTTCGACTCGCGGTTTCTTAACTACTAAAACTTGATACCACAACCTCTTCTGAGAACTCTCAGGGAACCTGACGTTCCTCTAGGTTGGTCAGGTAAGACTTCCTGTAGGTAGGACCCATAAGTAACCTTCCTGACTACGACTTCGACTTTGAAGTCATGAAACTGGTGGACTACGCTCCTCGACTGAGGAAACTTTTCTGGGACTACGACCCTCTCTAATTTCCGTTCTCCTCTTCCCCTACTGTCTCTTACTCTTACCAGCCTACCATAGTGACTGAGTTACCTGTACTCAAACCCACTTGGGGCCCTCAACCACTACCTGTCCCTCCGGACCACACGACGTCAGGTACCCCAGTGTTTCTCAGTCTATGCTAAGTAGCTGACGTGACTTGTTTTAATCCGTACTTGTACTTAAAAATAGACCTTCTTCTTTCTTTTAGTGACGTTTCGCACCATCCAAGTACTCTCCTCCTTCGGTGTGGGAGTAGTCGAGTAAATCAACAGGAGTAGTGAGAAAGTCCTCTACGTTACCCTTTTACTCCAGTTGTTTGTCAAAAATCAACTCTCACCCATGGGGGCTTGCGTAGACCTTCGAATATACCCTTCTGTCACTCGGTGTCTCCGTCTGACGTGAAAGGGAAGTCTAGACTGACAGATTTTGTACGAAGATAAACAGGGGGTTTCAAAATTACAAACCTTAGAAAAGTAATTAAAAGGTATAAGAGGTCACCTCGTCCAGATAAAAAAAAAAAAAAAATTAGGTTATGTATGACGGAAAGTTTCAGGACTAAGAAAACGTCGAGTTTTACGGGATTGCGTCCCCTCGGAATCGTAATATCAAAGGGGTCCCTACTCCGTGGATAGGTGAGGTCCTGGGTCGAGGACGTAATCGGGACTGAAACCCCGTCCACAAGGGAGGAACAATTCCGGTCGTGAAAGGAGATGTCCTCAACGGAGGATCTCAGACCCTTGTGCAATTTCCGGACTATCTTTTCCATCCCGTTTACAAAGTAGACAAGAACCAAACACCCAAGGTTCGTGTACCAAAGGCTTCCAATGTAAACCTTCACCTTAAGTCAATTAAGTGTTCGCAAAACTAGTTTAGTAACTAAAATAGGTAACAGAAGACACTTACTTGTTGCGTACTACGGACCGAAAAAAGTTCGAGAGAGAAGGGAGGAGAATATATATGTCAACTGTGCGAGAAAGTTTCCAACCCTCGTAAACCCTTAGACACACAAAACTCTTCTTTCCACTTGAGTAATCGAAGTGAAAGATTTATAAAATTATTACAATGACTTCGGACCTTATGGTGGAAATAAGTCGATAGAGAAAACAAAAAGACGGTGTTGTCTCATGAATATCACTTACCGTCATGTATAATTATTCGTCCGTCGAATTATTCTGGGTCCAATTACTACTATTAATAAGGATGTGCCACATACGACTGTCACACACGTTTCTATAAGTGAGAAGTTTTTTCGGGGTTCCGTCATGTCTATTAAGACTGTGACTCATGCAATAGACTCTTCTTCCAATTGTTACGATACACTATGAATCGAAAAAAAAAAAAAAAAGAATTCACTTGTAAAATTAATGGACCCCTATGGCAGGTACTGACCTTAAGTCAGTCGTTCGTCTCCCGGTCAATTGAAAAGCCCTCTAGGGAGCCTCTCTTGATCTTAAAATTGGTAAGTGTAATATCCGAACGTTTATCCCTGTGATAGATCTTTATTTATCCGTATCAGTTCTTAATTCTTTTCAAGTCACAAAATTGAGTTTAGGAGTATCACCCAAAGATCAAACTTCATTCGTAAATGAAAAACTAATTGGCACCGTTTTCGTACTTTGAGATTTCAATAGGAAGGATGTAAGAAAAGGCTCAGGTGGTTTAAGAGGTGTGTTGGTTTGTAAGAACGAATGACTGGGATACGAAACGAAAGACAAGAAGATCAGATCCAATGAGAGGTTTGGAAGTAAATGTGGACTTCTTAAATGTGGACTTTTTACTGTTCACTGGTTAATTGTCAAGTAACACTGTAAGGTGAAAAATGGAGGGTCCCAGTTAGTTCCTCGTAATTTTGGAATTTAGTCCGTAGAGTTTATTTTGTGGTTGATCCCGGACAGTTCACTGTAAGGACCCATTTCGACCGGATGACTCTTAATATCACTTTGACTTTCCCTCCGAAGTCCTTTGCCCCATAGGGACGTACAGGGGTCGTCTGATAAAGGTTTATTTGTATGACGAGGTTAAAACGATTTTTTTTTTTTTTTTTCCATGAAAAAGTTTTCTGCGACCTTTACGTCCAAAAACACTTAAGAAGGTACAAATTTAAAACAAGTGTTTAAGTTTGTGCCATATCCAGTTTGTATTGTATAGGTCCCGGTTTTCGTCAGACTTCCCGTCTCCAAACATTGAAGACGCGACTTCACCTCCCCTGACGTCATTGTGTGTGTGAACGTAAGGGTTCGAGGTCTTTGACCTTCTGGGTGTGAAGAGACTACGCGAACCTTGGGAAACAGGAAATACCAGGAAGTATGCGAGAGGGGGGCCCCCTGGGTAGGGAGACGCACCGAAAGCCATGTAGGAGAAACATGTCGAAAGACTCGAGGAAGAACGAACGGTTTGGTATCAAGATGATGGAGGGAAGGAACCTCTTACCTAGTCAAAAGAGTAACCCAACGCTCCCATAGACCGTGCATACACTACTCGTGACCTGTGCCACACATGTGCGACTTGTAACCAAACACACAACAGAGGGGTCGGTGTACACTTCGGGTGGACCTCTCAGAGAAGTAAAGAAATAGTCGTAGTGCCCTAGATGAAACACTATTTGTTATTCAGACACACCTTACTTACGTACCTACTTACTTGCGGTCTTTCGATGAAACTTCCGAATTCATAAGAAATTTGTAGAGACGAAGGTAGTCCCCCACTCTTATATCTTATGCAGTCATGTATAAACAATTTATCCTTTACTTACAGTCGGTTACTCCCTCCAATAAGAAACTTCTCAATCCCCTACCTTGTATCCTTTAAGAGTCACGGACATAGGGAATTTAGTAAGAGGTAGTCCTATTTATCCAAGAATTTAAGAGAGACTAAGGATTTTAAATTAAATTTTATATTTCATAGTGTATAGTTATGTATGTATACACATATATATATACAGATGTACACTCACATATGTATATATATATACTACCGTTACATAAGTAACGAAAGTACCACTAGAAAATTGTATAGGGAATCAAGAAGAAGATTAACTCTGTTTATTCATTACCGAAGTTATGGTGTTGACTCGTCAATCAATGAGGACTCCGTTATGGAATATATTCCAGATAACTAATATTTCATTTAAAAAAGTCTTCGTTCAGTCCTACTTAAACTTATTTTTTCGGTAGACCGTTATGAGATGGGTTTACTGTAAATAATATTTACGTGTGTGCCAATGAACTTTATATAAACAAATATAGGTTCCACAAATTAGACTAGTAATGTGTTCACTTTTAGACGAACTTAGGAAGACGGGACTCAGAAGATCCTTTGACGGCATGACCTCGACCGAAAATTAAATTTTTAACTCTAACTGAACCTTTATACAATTGCTAATTCAATCGTTAGACCATATTTTCACAGTAGGTTCTTGAGACAGGAAGGACAATTGGTTACTTTTATGGATTCCCACTTGTTTTACTGCGAAGAAGACATTGTCTGGAGAAGGTTTGGACACCGGGCGAGATCCCTATCGCGGTCATCTTCCGGTTGACGAACAAGGTACCCACTGAGGTCGATCGACTTGTCAAAACTCCTCTGCGGAAGTAGTAAACTAAAACAAAGTAGTGAACGTGCAGAATGGCAATTCTACATGTAGAATTGATTAGCCAATGCACTCTTAGTTGGTTACTTAATGTCTAGATCGGAACATCCATCGAACACCGTACGTTGACATGAAATTTTCAACTTTTATTTTCGACGAGCAGTCAAACAGTACGTATAGAACTATCGTGCGGTATCACATAGTGCTATGGTAAGTCCTCGAACACAACCAAATAGATTGTAGTCTGTGAAGTTGTTACTCGCCAATTCTTAGTCCTTGCAAAGAGGGTAGCCCTACTTTGGTACATTGGATTAAGTTTACTCGTCTAAAAGTCTCTCTTAAACTTAGAGAAGGACCCCGATTTTATCTGGACGGTGACCAGAGAGGTAAAGGAAACCATTCGGGAAACATATATTTCGTCACCTTTTATTTTGTTGTTTACAATAAGTCGTCTTTCTACTTTCGAGTTATATACATTTCACTCTGTCTTCTTTACCTTTGTACCGGACACCTAAGACGTTTGCGCGGAGTATTTTACGTTCGCACCCAAAGGAGAGTGTCACTCACACCAGGTTGTAATTGGCTCCGTACCCCGTACTAATACTCTCTATTCTAATCATCAATCTCTTGTCTGTCGTTCGACAAAATGGGTGCGACTTATATTAAAGTGAGGAGACTAGATAATCCGGGAGAACCGCGTGTAGAAACATCTAAAAACGATCAAGAGCCCTTACGTAATTTTTTGGGATATCCGATATCGATTTTACTGACTTATAAAAAATTGCAGAGTGTACAACTGTCAGGACTAAAAGTAATATATTCTTTATTGACAGCTATCACGGTAAATTTAGGGAGGAGAAATCTGAACACTTACGATTACCGACCCGACAGCTTGAAGTCGAAAAGGACATTAGCAATAAGGGCCAAAGGACACCACCCCTACATAACTTGTATTCTTTAATCGACGTCTCTCTTAATCTCCCACCTTCAGACTCAGTACATTTACGGTTTTCGAAAAACACTGTAAAAAGTCTGAAATTTTTACCTTTATACAATAAACGTGTCATCGAGGACTACCTTATACTGTATGACGTCGCTACACCACTCAAATTCTAACCCGACGTCCGGTAATCCTCGGGAGACACACTCTCGGACCCCGGACTCGTCTCCCTACCCTCACTCGATGAACCTTCTTCGAACCGCAAACGACTGTTCGGTTTCTTAGGAGCAATCTAGTTCTTGTCGATTACTCTTGACTCTTGAACGAACTTGGACAATAGGATTCATTCCGAATCCTTATATTAAAAGTCGAACTACATTGAAAACAGAAATAAGGTCGACCAGACTGTAGTAGTAGTAATATAGTCGTGTGCGTGTTTTTTAATATCCCGATTCATGTAGGAAGTTGCGAGTATAAAGTTAATTCCGACTCGCGAAAGTAAGTCAACTTTATTCTTTAGAAAGAATCATCTAACACTTCAAAAAACCCCCAGGACTCTCCGTACCTCCCACCACACCGCCATGTACCGTCTTGAAAGAGATCTCTTTTGACCTCCTGAGGGTAGACAGAGTGACAGGAAGTAGAGGACAAGGTTGCCGAAAATCGAAAACTTCGGATACCCCCACTACCCCCAGCCCCCAGTCCCCCGTCTTTGACGGAGACCAAAGTGGAAACCAAACGTCTTATCTAGAGAGATCTGTAAATAAAGGTGAAGTCCCCTATCGAAACGTTAGGAGACTCGGGTGCAAAGGACATTTGTACCCTTACACCCGTGTGCATGAATAAAAAGACAAACCCCCTATTTCATTGAGTTAATCATTAAAACGACAAAAGGACGTCCCACAGTACTTAACACCACTCTTTACTCGAAAGAATCGGAGGAGACAAAAGATAAGCTCTTTCAAGTCACAAGTCAAAAACCTTCTATGTCTTAGATCCTTTTCTCTGTATACTACAAACCTTTCTCTTCTCAGTCTACCGATTTTCCTGTGCACTTTCTTAAAATCTTCACATCGCACCTTTATCTACTAATCACTTTTTCTACTTTGTTTCGTTTTGTCCTTCGTCCCCAAAACTGTAAATAAGGGAAAGCTTTTACAGAAGACCCTTCGGGGACAGGTCCGAAGGCGTACATGAGGGTATTTAAAGTACGACAGAGTCACTCCGACTTTTTACGGTAACTTGAAGAAGAGGGTTTCGTTTTTTGGATCGAAGGTAGAAACTGTTAAAGGAGAAGTAGAGGAGAGTTGAATGGTAGTTCTGTCATCAAAATTACATTTTTGGAGTAAAGAGGAACGAAAGGGGGCTGAGGACGAGGAATCAGCACTGGGAATAAAATAGTATTGGTCTAACCCGTCAAAATTGACCGGAGAGTAGAAGGACAGAGTGGGGTAAAGAGGTAGAAGTGATAACTCTATTTATAAAGTGTCAAAACACTAACACTTTATAACGACAAGTCAGCGAGTCAAAACAGACTGAGAAACACTGGGGTACCTGACGTCGCGTACTGCGAAGGGACAGGCAGTGGTACAGGACCTCAAACGAGTTTGAGCACAGGTAACTCAACTACCACGATAGGTTGTCAGAGTAGGAGACAGCGGGGGAAGAGGAGGACGAAAGTCAGAAAGGGTCGTAGTCCCAGAAAAGGTTACTCAGTCGAGAAAAGTAGTCCACTTGTTTCATAACCTCGAAGTCGTAGTCAGGAAGGTTACTTATGAGTCCCAACTAAAGGAAATCCTACCTGACCAAACTAGAGGAACGACAGGTTCCCTAAGACTTCACAGAAGAGATCGTGGTACCAAGTTTCCGTAGTTAAGAATCTACGAGTCGGAAAAAATACCAAGTTGAGAGTGTAGGTATGTGCTGATGACCTTTTTGGTGTCGAAACTGATCTACCCGGAAACAGTGGTTCCACTACAGAGACGAAAAATTATACGACGATTCAACCAGTATGGAAAAACAGGTTCCTCATTCGCAGAAAATTAAAGTTCCGACGTCGGTGGTAGGTGCCACTATAACCTCGGGTTCTTTTATTTCAGAGAGTGACGAAGTTACCAAAGGGGTAGATAAACGTTACTTCACTGCCCTGACCTTTATAATTATGAAATAAAAAAGGGAAGAGATGACTACGAGTCCGTGGAACGTTCTTTCGTACTCTGACTTTTCTCATTCAGTGACGAAGGACTCTCACTACTTTTGGACACTAGTGCAAGAAACCGAGACGACAAGTCAAATCCTTGATAAAAGGACAGCAGGTACCCTTTTTCAGGCGGTAGTTGTCAGCTTCGATGAGTGTTAAACCAAGAAAGAATGAAGAGTCCAAATGAACAGACGGACACGAGTGGGTGTGTGTTCAGTGCGACTGTCACTGACAGTGAAAGGATTGAAGGGTGAGAAAAGTATAAGTCAAAAGACACGGAGTTCACGGAAAGGGGTAGACTGTTTATCGATCAGAGAGATTTCACGTTCACTTCTGTGAGTCAACACGGGCCGAGAAACGTCGGGACACCTGGCATCGGATGGTCCGAGGAGGCCGGTACCCTGAAAGGTCCACTCTCATAACCCCACCCCACGGTAACGGAAGAGGTCCCCTAGAAGGGTTGGGTCCCTACGTTGGACCTAGAGGGAGCAATGTCCGTCTGAGACGTCAGCCTCGGTGGTCCTTTAGGGCAGAAGAAATTCCAAGGAGGGTTTACAGTAGAGAAGAGATGAAAGAACTGTGAGAGTCCGACTCGCTCCCCAAAAGATGGACATCCGAAAGTATGAAACTCTACATAAATGTGAAGACCTAACTGACATTACAAGTTTCGAGAAACTCTGTTGCCAAAACAAAGTGAGTAGAAGACCTTAAGGTCCAAAATCGTGAAATTCCCTCTTTTTATATGTGATGTTTTATACGAAGAAATCGTACACCTAATAGAATTCGACTAATAAAGTTTCTTTTGTCATATGTCTTCTCGACACCTTTGTCATTTTAGAAGGACAACATTTTCTGTAAATCTAAATATTCCTTTTACGGGTGAACGTGTTCTCAGACGGACCTCCAGTGTCCTTCCCTTTCTATTGTTTTAGAAATCTGTGTAATAGTCGCCTCTTCCGTCACTAAATTTAGACGTATTGGTATACGCACAAATGATACGAAAAGGACCATTGGAGAGTAGTGACTGAGGGGTGGGGGTTGAAGAAAACAGAAATCGACTTCTACGACAAATTCCACTACCGAAGTTGGTAAAATCTCTCAATAAGTCAAAAGGACCCAGAGAGGATGTTTGTGTCCCCTATATATGTAACACTTTGTAGAGAAACAAAAAAAGAGGACAATTAGACAGAGTGTAGTTAAATATAATCTACTTGGTTTCTTGGATCTGCTCTTCCCTAAAAAAAAAGGTGGGGATATAAGTGTTTTGGTTTAGTTTGGGTAAGTTTATTTACGTACTTAACTTCTGTATTGAGTTAGGAAAAGAGAACCGTAGTTGAAAGTCTTCGTCACCTTTAGTTTGTGTGACTTATAAGAGATATGACGGATATACCTTATACTATGTCCCTCGTCACTTAAGTATCTTCCCCGTAGACGTCAAAAGAACCTTGTCCTAGAGACCAGTGAAACTCCAAATGGGTAGTTACAGTAAACTTCTTTGCAAGACGATCGTTGCACGGTGGAATAACTTAAGGTAATCTCTTAAAGTGACGTCCAAATTAACGACGAGTGGAACGACAGTCCGACGAAAAGGAAATAATTGATTGGTAGATGACCGGGTCACCCCAAGAAGATCGGAGGTTCCACGAGTTCCGTACAGTTTAGTCTAATAGACGGAAATAAAATGTACCTGGTTTAAAATTCGAAAAGGATTTGAGCACTTCTTTGTTAAAGAGTGGTAGATTATATACGTTCGATATGGTTCCGTACGTAGATGTATCGGACTTGACTCAATCAGTAGTCGAAACAATTAATCGAAGCCTTTTCATTCAGTCATACTGGTATCATGATTTATCTATCTAAACTGTTTAAAAACCAAGATGGAATGTTTTGTTTCATCTTACCAAGGATTTATAGTCGATACCTTGTCTCTAGTGTCTGATCCGAAGTACGTGTGATTGTGTTGTTACAGTATCAAGTCTTATAAAAACGAAGTCGTCGAGAGTCCTTCCTATGACCCAACCGGAACTTTAATTGAAAATAAACATTTGACAAAAGCAACTAAGGTTTAGTTATACGACTCTTGATGAAGATATTTCGGATCGCAAGATCTTCTGAAAGTATAACTTTACAAGAGTTTGAATTTCCACTCCGTAAAACTTTATAGTGTTTCATGATTCACCGTATTTTATACAGTTTTCATAGAAGCCGAAAAATTGGTCAAACTTTTAATCTCGAGCCACCAAATACTGGAAAACCTCACAAGAACTCAGGGAGATTCAAATATGAGATACTTCGGATCAGTAGTATACAATCTCTGTTATTTAGAAAAATTGAAGAATACACACACCTAACCCCCATATATAAACATACGTTCAGGTTATTTACCAAGTCAAGTCAAGTCAAGTCAACGAGTCAGCACAGGCTGAGAAACGCTGGGGTACCTGACGTCGTACGGTCCTGAGGGATAGTTAGTGGTTCCGGACCTCGAATGAGTTTGGGTACAGGTAACTCAGGCACTACCGTAGGTTGGTAGAAAAGGAGACAGAGCAGGGGAAGAGGGTAGAAGTCAGAAAGGGTCGTAGTCCCAGAAAAGGTTACTCAGTCAAGAAGCGTAGTCCACCGACTTCATAACGTCAAAGTCGAAGTCGTAGTCAGGAAAGTTACTTATAAGTCCTGACTAAATAAAATCCTACCTGACTAACCCTAGAGGAACGTCAGGTTCCCTGAGAGTTCTCAGAAGAGGTTGTGGTGTCAAGTTTGTGTAGTTAAGAAGTCACGAAATATGAATATCAGGTTGAGTGTAGGTATATACTGATGACCTCTTTGGTGTCGAAACTGATCTACCCGAAAACAACCGTTTCATTACAGAGACGAAAAATTATACGACAGATCTAACCAGTATTGAAAAGAAGGTTCCTCGTTCGCAGAAAATTAAAGTACCGACGTTAGTGGTAGACGTCACTAAAACCTTTGGGGTTTTATTTAAGACGGTGACAAAGGTGGCAAAGGGGTAGATAAACGGTACTTCATTACCCTGGTCTACAGTACTAGAAGCAAAAGACTTACAACTCAAAATTCGGTTGAAAAAGTGAGAGGAGAAAGTGAAAGAAGTTCTCCGAGAAATCAAGAAGAAGTGAAAGACGGTATTCCCACCACAGTAGACGTATAGACTCCAATAACTATAAAGAGGACCGTTAGAACTAAGATCAAACACGAAGTAGGTCAGGTCGTAAAGAGTACTATAGGAGACGTAAATTCGATTTGTTCGTCCCACTGTTATATGTCGGAACTACATGAGGAAAGGGCTAAACCTTGGTCAGACAACAAAGTTCAGGCCAAGATTGCCAACGAAGACTGGACGTATGTCTAAAGTTTATTTACCAATTCTTTTGTAATGAAAAGACAATTCATATTTGTTAATCATTATCTACTTCTTTGGTCTTCAATATATTAAATGTATTTACTCCACTCAACAACGTATATATCCATAGTTTAAATACTAAAGAAGCAAAGTAACGGTCTAGGTGACGTGAATTTTTATTAATTATTGTTAAGCTTTCATTACCTATTAAACTTTTATAAACAAAAGGGAGTATCAACGATATGAATAATGTAACGAAGACTGTCGAATATACGATGATAAAAATGAAAACTGTTACACTGTTATTGAAAACTATTTGAAATCAAAATATCGTTTAAATACTCTCGGTTGGATTCATCTTTTATATAGACTCAACATTCAAGTAAAGTTAAAATAACTCTACAACAAACGGAACTTAAATAGAACTTACTTGGACCTAAATTCTTACTTTCTAAACTTTCGATACAAAAGGAGAAGTAAAATAAATCGATAAATTGTTAAATATTGTATATTGATTACTTCTTCATCATACTCCGATCGACATTTCAACAAAAATTAGTTTATCTTTTCAAGAGTGGTAAAGAAATAAACAACGTTTAAAAATAATGACGATGACTTTAAACAGTTCACGAAAAAGACATAATAAATAACTCTACTAATGTGAAATGAAAAAATGAGACGATTACACTAAATACGACTAAAAATTTACAACTTTGTCAAAACAACTCAAGAATTTATTTAGAGTGAATACTAAGTGATAGGAAAAATATAAAACAACATAAGATTAACTATATCAAACAATTAAAAACACAGATAAACATACTTTCTATAACAGAATATTAAAATAAAAAGGGAGGTGAGCATGGAAAAGACCAAAATTAATTCGTAAAGTAAACTAAGGTAACATAGAAGAGAGAAATGTAAAATTAAAAGGAAAACAAAAAATTAACAACGACCAACAGGATCTTAAACGTTATATTTAATTTGATTCTACACACCACACGAGTCATCGAATCAGTACAGACTGAGAAACACTAGGGTACCTGACATCGGGTGGTCCGAGGAGACAGGTAACCTAATAGGTCCGTTCTATGACCTTACCCAACGGTAAAGGAAGAGGTACCCTAGGAAGACTGGATCCCTAGTTTGGGGGTAGAGAACACCAAAGACGTAACCGTCTGTCTAATAAATGGAGACTGGGTGGACCCTTCGGGATTTATTGGATTCAGATAGTAGTTTATTGTAATATCGTGAAGTGTTCATCAAGTCTCTGAATATTATGTCATAAAGATAACGGAGGTTGAGTAGGGAATACTATAATGACAGTAGATAAAGTGAATGTGTATATGATACATAATGAAATCTTTTATTGATAAAATCTAGGTAATTCTAATTCTTTCTCAGCCTGTGCTGACTCACTGACTTGACTTCTAATTCTTTTCATTCTAAACAAATATAAAAGGAAGAGGTCACGAGAAAGACGTCTAAGTGTAAAGATAGATATCTTAAAAAAAAAAGAGAGGAACTTATTGAAGAAAATTGTGAATAAAGTCCCGTCCAGACAACGACTATTTAAAGGAGTTAAAAGTAAATAGATTTTTCAGGGATAAAAAGAAAATAAAAACTTCTTGTTAACCTCCTCAAGGGAGGGGAGGGTTATGTCGTTTATAAAGTAAGACAAAGGCGGGACACACATACCGAAGACTACTCCTCAGACGACATTAAGAAACAAAGAGAACCCCTTTCACGGGACGTAGGTGGGGGTCGAAAGAAGTCCTAAAAGAAAAACAGGAACCAAAGGACGTCAAACTTTTACTTTACGGTTATACATATAAAAAGCTATGAAAAGAACGAACCAATGGGGTCTCGAAGGACCTGGACACCAAACCGTGTAAGATAATAAAAATACTACAAGAACCGGTAATACTTCTATAAATAAAACGAGATAAGAAATAACTAGAAGGTCATAAGATTTATGTGTATACAACCTGATAAACTTTAAGAGGGTGTTAAGAATCTACAAGAAAGGACTAAAAAAAAAAAAAAGTACAGAAAAAGAGAAACATAAAGTCAAACCTTTCAATATAGAAAGGTGGAAGTTCGAATCACTAGACAGGAGCCGACAGACCAGATGGTTTTTCAAGTAGTTTCGATAAAAAGGACAACGGTATAAAAGCTAAAGATGGTAAAGGAGAACTAAGAAAGTATCTCAAGAGTAGAGATACGATCTCAGTCTTTTTTCGGGGAATCGGTCCACTTTATTCCGAGACCATTTCAAAAAGGGTAACCTCTCTTCCATAGACCATTCCTCTGGTGAGACCCTTATAAAGTATTACCAATGAGATGGAGAGGGGCAGAAAAGTCTCGGTTGTCCTGTCGAAAGAACCGAGGAGTGATACTCTTAGACCACCCTAAGGACCTCATCTTCACACTCGGGGAGGATTCTATCGTCGGGGTTCCTCAAAAAGTTTGGTCAAATGAGAGATGACGATTCAGCGAAGTCAGCACAGGTTGAGACACACTGGGGTTCCTACCGTCGGGTGGTCCAAGGGGGTAGGGACCCTAAGAGGTCCGTTCTTTTGACCTCACCCAACGGTAGAGGAGGTTACGTACTTTCACTTTTCACTTTCACTTCAGCGAGTCAGCACAGACTGAGAGTCGATGGGGTACCTGACGTCGGATGGTCCGAGGAGACAGGTACCCTAAAAGGTCCGTTCTCATGACCTTACCCCACGGTAACGGAAGAGACTCAAATGAGAGTCCAAGATCATTAAGTAGTTGTAGTGGTGAATCACAAGGATGGTATAGTACCGAAAACAAGGTCCTTTGGGTCGAAACCAACATAAACCGACTTAAACGGACTGAGAGGTCGAAGACACTACCTTCGAACGGAATAAAGGAGGTGCCCAGATTCTTTTCAACAACTAAAAGTTAAACACATAAAAAAAAAGAACAACAAATGCCTACCTTCACTACTGAAGGTTCGAGAAGGTACAGTCTCGACTTTGATCTCAAGACCGAAAGAGAAGAATACTATTTAACCGTAAGGAACGAAGGTCCCGATACAACAGGAATATTTTGTTTAATCTTTCTTAAGGAAGGAGACGACAAAAAATTTTATAAAACACACTCTCACTATAAAATAGAAGGAATTTACAAACTATAATCATCTTTGACGGTTTGTTTCGATCCTAAAAAAAAATTTTATAAGATCAATATTTAAGTTAAATAAATTATTAATTCGAACGGTCTAAAAAGATAAAGAAGAAAACAGTCGAAAAGTTTTATAATTTTGACGAAAATTCAGAGAGAGAGAAAAAAAGAAAAAAGGAAGTTCTTTACAAAGGTAGAATGCCAGATTAAATGATTGGACTCTACCGAATATCATAAAGGTAATAGACTTGTATCATATTATCATCGATGATCAATTAAAGACAATAACGATTAAAATCCCGAAGGGTCCATCACCTCACCACGTCACCATTTCTTAGACGGACGGTTACGTTTCCTATGTCCTCTGCGTTCATTACCTTCGGGTGATGTAATAAGAACGAACATTTTAAAGTACCTGTCTTATTGAACAGTCCGAAGTCAGGCGCCCCAATGTTTCTCTGTCTGTACGAACTGGCACGTAGTGTAACGATCAAAATAAAATAAAAAGTGGTTAGAAGGATATCGTAAAGACAAAAGACAAAATTTCTGAGTTGAAAACCTAAACAATTAAAAGAGGTACAAACAGGCAGTAGTCAAGTCAAGTCAAGTCAACGAGTCAGCACAGGTCGAAACACTAGGGTACCTGACGTCGCTTGGTCCGGAGGGAACAGGTAGTGGTTGAGGACCTCCATTGAGTTTGAGTACAGGTAACTCAACCACTTCGGTAGGTTGGTAGAGTAGGAGACAACAAGGGAAGAGGAGGACGGAAGTTAGAAAGGATCGTAGTCCCAAAAGGGGGTCACTCAGTCAACAAGTGTAGTCCACCGGTTTCGTAACCTCAAAGTCGCAGTCGTAGTCAGGAAGGTTACTTATAAGTCCTGACTAAAGGAAATCCTAACTGACCAACCTAGAGGAACGTCAGGTTCTCTGAGAGTTGTCAGAAGAGGTTGTACTTCACTACCCTGGCCTACGGTACTAGAATCAAAAGACTTACAACTCGAAATTCGGCTGAAAAAGTGAAAGAAGAAAGTGAAAGTAGTTCTCCGAGAAATCAAGAAGAATTGAAAGACGGTATCCCACCACAGTAGACGTATAGACTCCAATAACCATAAAGAGGGCCGTAGAACTAAGGTCGGACACGAAGTAGATCGGACTGTAAGGTGTACCACATGAGACGTATACTCAATTTATTCGTCCCACTGTTATTTGTCGGAAATGGAAGAGGAAAGGGTTAAACCTTGACAACAAGGTACAGGTCAAGATTGACAACGAAGAACTGGACGTATGTCCAAAGAGTCCTCCGTCCAGTCCACCAGACCATAAGGGTAGAGATAAAAACACATAAACAAAATAATCAATTATACTTTCTACACAAATTAGTATAAATTCGAACAAAACATAAGACAACAAACTATAAAATAATAATATGTTGTATAGAGAAACAAAGATCATTGTAGGGAACAGAACTTAATATTGAACAGAGTATGATTATGTCGGTATCGTCAAAAATTTTACACAAATAACGATACACCACATATAAAAGGTAGAAAAATGAAAGTCAAAGACACGGACAAAAATTACATACGTAGAGTATCACTCGTATACCAACCTTAAACGAAAGATCTTCGTCAGTATGTTATAGACAGAAAATTAAACTCATGAATCAGATAAATGGAAATTACATTAATAACCATACCAAGCCAATTTCAAATGATAAAATTGGGTCCGTAAGATAAATATATTAAAAAAAAACAAGAAGACCAAGAAAAAAAAAAAAAACTACAGATGAAACCCAAATTAAATTATAAGGATCACAAAGTAGCTCCGAAGGGACCATCGAGTCATTTCTTAGACGGACGTCACGTCCTCTGGGCCCAAGTTAGAGACCCAGCACTTCTACGGGACCTCTTCCTTTACCGTTTGGAGAGGTCATAAAGACGGACCTTTTAGGGTACCTGTCTCCTCGGACCGTCCGATGTCAAGTACCCCAGCGTTCTCACCCTGTGTTGAATCGTTGATTTGGTGGGGTCGTAAAGTAAATAAAAGAGAGTACCAAAAATCGATATGGAAATATAATAATAAAATCACCAAAGAGACGATTTATTGTATAGTGAGAGTAATCTCAGTTAAATTTTATAAAATAGTGACGCGTTAAACGTGTAGTGTGTAATTCTATATTTATACAATGTCGTCATATACGTGTTGAAAGAAAGTGAGATTAAATAGTTTATAATAGTAAAATGTACCCGATATTTCGTAAAATATTAATATTATAAAAACGAAGTTACAAAGTGAACAAAAGTTTCTCTTTAAGTATCTGTTTTCCTATTATTAAATAAACGAGTATATAAATTCTACAGAAACCGTGGTCATAAAAGACTCTTCAATCAAAGTACGGACGAACACCAGGAGATGTAGGTTACAGAACTAAAAGACACAGAAGTAAAGAAACGGACGGAAGAAATGTACACCAAATACCGTTAAAATGATAGTCCACATATCCGTACCAAAAGAAACTCAAATAAGACCCAAATTACTCGAAGAGTCTAGACATTAATCTGAAAAAAGTAGTTTAACTCTGAAGTTGGTACATAGTAGTATATAAATAAGGCACAGAAAAAGAGAGAGGACAGAAAAAACCCCTGGAATAAACGTCTACAAGCTGACATACTATAATGGGGTACCTAGTGACTTGACTAGTAAAAAGAAGATAGAAAAAAATACATAATAAGTCTAACCAATTAAAGTTAGGGTGACACAACTTTACAAGACTGGGAAGGACGATAAAGGTTAGACTGTAGTTCGAATACTTTCACTTGAAAAAGTAAAGTCTATAAAAATAAAAAGTAAGATCCAAAGTTAAACGAAGAAAAACATGAAAGGAAAGAGTAGACTCTAAAGGGTAGAGAAATGAGTAACTCCGGTATAAAAAGAAATTCTAGAAATATCATGGAAAAGATAATATATATAAATAAACATAAATAAAATTATATACATATATAAATAATGTCATCGAAGTAAAGTGATGGAAAATTAAGTTTATAAACCTAGTGGAACCTCAGTAAGACAAGTGATGAAATACTACATAACATGAAAAGACGAAAGGTTGTACGAATAATTAAAACGTTATAAAAACCTTTAAATGTCCACGATTTAATATTTATAGTACCTGACATGTCAGAAAAATTTTATGACATCTCAAAACGAAGTCGTCACACTGTCAAATGGTCCCCCGAGGATCTAGAATAGTTCCGAACCGAATTCAAAGGAATCATAAACCAGGAATAATAAGATTTCTATAAATAAAAGATCGCAAAGTAGACTTACCGGTCCTAACTACTCAAGAAAGTTGGGACCAACCCAATCTTAAATTCCGAAGGTGTGACGCGTTGTAAATCATAAAAACAAAGTGAGGGTCAGAAACAATCGTGGTGAGAGACCGACTGGTGAGTCGTAGAATGAGAGATTTTACATTTCACTTCGGGAACTAGGTTCCTGAATTTGTTTAACTCTGATCAAAAAAGGATGTCTCCTACTCTACCAACCTGTCGTGGTGGTTAAGTTACCTGTACTGAAACTCGTTTGACACCCTCTACCACTTCCCATCCCTTCGGACCGCACGACGTCAGGTACCCCAACGTCTCAACCTGTGCTGACTCGCTGACTTGTTGTTGAGAAGGGTTCGTTGGAAGAGAGATTGTGAACAGGATGTTTCATAAGGCGACGAAAGACGTCGAGATTTAAGACCTAAAGCGGAAGAGTTGGTCAACCTTGACGGACCAAGCAACCAGAAGTTAAGGAATAAAACCAAATCCCTTAGACAGGGATCTGTTTTCGGAACCTCTGACACCTTACGTCGAGAACACAGTAGGAAAAATAGTCTTTCTTAAGGACACGACGGATAACAGGTTACGGTGTTTTTTCTGTGAAGTGTATGAAACAAGCCAAAATACCAATGAATTGTTCAAAGCCGTTCAGAACATGTTTATTTAGAAAGTATAAACCTTTATTTTCAGGGTTATTTTCAGGGTGTAACAATAGAAAATCTCTCTTCTTGTCGAAGACCTTCCACTATTAAGGTTAGAACATGTTCCCCTACATGACTACATAAGTAACGACCATTCGTAACGTCATGGACTCCGTTTTGTCGCTACTGTGGAGTGACATGAGTTGTTTCTTCAGATCCATCTCCTTCTCCTTAGAGATAAAACCATCGTACTGTAGACAAGAGTTTTCACCAGGAACCGAAATGTAGATCACAGAGTCAAAAAAACCAAATCAAGTCAAGTCAAGTCAAGTCAGCGAGTCAGCACAGACTGAGAAACGCTGGGGTACTTAGCGTCGTGCGGTCCGGAGGGACAGGTAGTGGTTGAGGGTCTCAAGTAAGTTTGAGTGCACGTAGCTCAGGCACTACGGTAGGTCGGTAGAGTAGGAGTCAGCAGGGGAAGAGGACGGGGGTTAGAGAGGGTCGTAGTCTCAGAAAAGGTTACTCAGTTGAGAAGCGTACTCCACCGGTTTCATGACCTCAAAGTCGAAATCGTAGTAAGGAAGGTTTCTTGTGGATCCTGACTAGAGGAAATCCTACCTGACCAACCTAGAGGAACGTCAGGTTCCCTGAGAGTTCTCAGAAGAGGTTGTGGTGTCAAATTTCGTAGTTAAGAAACCACGAGTCGAAAGAAGTGTCAGGTTTAAAGTGTAGGTATGTACTGGCGACCTTTTTGGTATCGGAGCTGATCTACCTGGAAACAACCGTCTCATTACAGAGACGAAAACTTATACGATAGATCCAACCAGTATTGAAAGGAAGGTTTCTCATTCGTAGAAAATTAAAGTACCGACGTTAATAGTAGACGTCACTAAAACCTCAGGTTTTTTATTTCAGACTGTGACAAAGGTGACAAAGGGGTGGATAAACGGTACTTCACTACCCTGGTCTACGGTACTAGAAGTAAAAGACTTACAACTCGAAATTCGGTTGAAAAAGTGAGAGGAGAAAGTGAAAGTAGTTCTCCGAAAAATCGAGGAGAAGTGAAAGACGGTATTCCCACCACAGTAGACGTATAGACTCCACTAACTATAAAGAGGGTCGTTAGAACTAAGGTCGAACACGAAGAAGGTCGGGTCGCAAAGAGTGCTACATGAGACGTATCTTCAATTTATTCGTTCCACTGGTATATGTCGGAACTGCATGAGGAAAAGGATAAACCTTGGTCAGACAACAAGGTACAGGTCAAGATTGACAACGAAGGACTGGACGTATATCCAAAGAGTTCTCCATCCAGTCCACCAGACCATAAGGGCAGAGAAAAACAAATCTCGTAGATTTAAGTTTTCCGTCCGTTACTTCTGCATTTAGGCCTTAAACATAATCCATCGAATCATTTATAAACATTAATTAAAACAGAAAGATAATTGTTTTTTTTCTCCTTTTGGACTTTACCACACTAAATTGAAATATACAAAATTGTGTATTATCCTCTATACTTTTACAAATGTCAGTACACTATAACTGTGTTTGTAAAATAAACTAAAATTTTGAATAGTGGAAAATGTCATACTTCTTATCAACTTTCCTACACCAATTCGATAACTATACTCTTAAATTTCAAACCCGAAAGAAAGAAAATAATCAAAGATCGAAAATCTAAATAAAAATGGATTTGACCTCTAAAGGGTGTACTTTATATAAAGTATCGTCAAAAAAATATTAGTTGTTTTACTTTTTCTGTACACAATTTGTATCTTAAGATGTACTGTTTCATAACCCGTACCTAGTCTAATGTCACCGGTAAAAATTTGTATTGTTTTGGGTACGAAGGAGTAAACTAAAACTCAGTTCTGACTTTGTCGACCCAGGGTAAGAAAAAGTAAGTGGGACGTCTGAGTTCTCATACCAAAAGGTCGACAGTGAGAAGCGTAAAACACTAAATTTTTTTTTTTTTTAAATTGAGTGAGGTAAGGAAGTTTTACAAAGATGTGTAAAAGTAGAATGATTAACATGACATTACATATAACCTCTAACCCTTAAGAGAAAAGAAGAACGGACCATAATATATAGTTTTTTAAACGGAAATTCTAACATAAAAGAGTTGACTGTTGAGTGAATTTTTTCTTGAAATAAACACATAGGACACTTTCATAGATGAGTTGGTTAGGGAGGGGTCAGAATTCTCAATACAAAGGTCTTTAGGGATGTCACCCCCTGATTCAAAAGACACGAGACACACTATCATTTGGAGCTCTGAGCATATCAGACTCACGTTGGTAGTCTCGAGTATAATTATCAAAAATGAAAGTGGTTTCATTTCGTTACCTTTACAGGACAAAGTGATATAAAATGAATCATTATTTCACAGGATATGATAATTTTATGCATTCAGTGAACAAACGTTTTTTACTACTTACAGGGAGAGGTAGGAATTGAGTCAATAGACATTAACACTTGTTGAATTAGGGTCCATTACATACGTGATTCCTCACAAAGAAAAATACAAACTATGAGGTTTCAACTGAAGAAATACTGAGATATCACGTCTGACCAACTGAGGGAGATAAGTTAAGACACTAGGGTCATTCGGTCACACTGAGTAATTGGGAGTTTTTTGTAAAGATACATAAGTCGTACTAGAAGGTGAGTAAAAGTGTAGGATAAAACAAAGTGGGACTCAAGGAAAGGGGAATTTAAGAGAGGTCTTTTTTAATGAATACTAAGTGCGTATGTAGTAAAAGTACATTACTCTTATACCCGAAGTCTTCCTAAACCATATGTGTAAACAAGGGTAACAAGTTTCTTGAATCTTTCTGTAATATAAAACCTTATTGAGAAGTTTAAATAAAAATATAACGTGTATACTGTGTACCAGTTACTCAGGAACAAAGTACTCATTCAGCAGAATTTCAAAATCGGTGGGTAGGTGTGATCGAAACACGAAGATTAAGTTGTAAAGATAAGGAAGATCGAAACAAAATGATTGACTTTAATAAAAGGGATCAAGTACCCGGAAAGACATCTGAAAGGTACACATCTTAAACGAACAAGAATTTTAAATCTCTTGAATTTATAATTTTAAACTACTTTTACGTTCGTGGCTCATTTCACCGTTTTACATTTATTTTATAACGTTACCTCTAAAGACGTTTAATTAAAAAGTCTCGAATACCAATAATCAGAACACTTTATCTTCAATAAATTACTATAATAATGATCTGGACCTCCTGTGGGTTTCAAATCTTCGTTCAATTTATTAAAGGGACGAGATTTAATCAGGATTGTTTTTTTAATTCCTTTTCTAAAAACTAGTTGATAAATATGTCAGAAGTATCTTTTATGTGGTAGACCAATGTTTTGTACCCTACTAAGATGATTCTTCGGACTACTCGGAAGTCTTGACTCATGGGTAGAGATCATATGCCATCGAAATGGTTTCACGTCGGTGAGACACTTGGATCGAATTCTATTTGACCCTTGAAAAGTGTGATGAAATTTCTATAAAAGAGGTATTGTAAACCGTTGACCATTAGAAGTACCCATACACACAGTGACTCTACAACTATGACCAGTAACGATGAATTGACTCTGCTACGACTAACCAAAATACCCTCAACTACGTAAGCGCCGAGGTTTGAGTATAAATCGTCGGATGAGGTGTACATATGGATCTAAAGGTGTAAGTTTTGAGATGTACATGTTTTGTTGATTATCATATGTGCAACAGAGTTTAGACGGAAAGGACAACCAGAAAAGGTGAACAAAGATAAGAATATACAGTTGTAGTAAGTACCAGGCACAAAAGAAAAATATGTGTGGTTCAGGTTGCCTTGACGTTTCGGAGGACTGGTGATATAGATTCAATGTATTAAGAAAGGATTTAATGACTTTATTAAAGGATAAAGAACTTATTTTAATAAACAACTATGACAGAAGACCCGTAATACGAATCCTGAAATGGATGTACTAAGACTAATCAGAATTAAGTGTAATTTTCTACTAATGATCGGGATGAAATGTAAAGTCTTTCGGTTGTAAAATTTTTTATAAAAGAGAGGTTCTAGAACATTTAGTGTCTCGATTGTAAACTTGAGTTGAAGAAATTAAGATTTAGACCTGAATGTGGAGTTACTACTAATTTGGAAACACCGTTAGAATTAATATTGTTGTTGTTTTGATTTCGTGTCCAACATCCTACTCTTAGAAAATATTTTTAATACTTTAGATCTTCCCTTTGTTTGTCTTGAGGGGTTTGAGATTTTATTAACACTAGTAATTTTGCCGTGAGAGTCTTAATAATTCCATTAACGACATGAAGAAATTAAGACGGACACGTGTACCTTCTTTGACACTCTCCGGACTCTAGAAAGGGGTGAATGTTTGAGAACGTTTCGGTCTCAAAGTGTCTACTGACGTCTTCTGTACCCCTAGGACCCAACACCCCCAATATCATATAGTAAGTAAAAAAATCCGGGTAAGAATCTCTTTGGAAAGAGTATAATCATACAATCCTATAAAATTATCGTGTATTTATAGACACCAAATTTAAGTTAAACCCAGGTTAAAGTCTGATATATAATTTCGATGTCGTTGATTTTATCATAAAACATGATTGTCACATTTTTGTTTGTGTATCTTTTTACCTTGTCTTTTCTCTCAGGTACGTGACTACCGGTTATTTAGATACTGTTTCCTTCGTTCCTATGTATTACCTCTTTTCCGTCATAGAAGTTGTTCATTCACCAGAACTCTTTTGACCTGTCGATCTACATTTTCTTATTTTATCCTTGTAAAGTAGTACGGGATGTGTTTTTATTTCATTTTTATCTAGTTTCTGTTTTCGTATTCTTGTCTTTAGTATTTTGAAGACTCTCTTTTGTATCTTTTGAGACTGTATTTAGTATCGTTATAAAAACCTAGACAGTGGATTCCTTTACCTTTACTTTCTTTTCATTTGTTTACCCTGGAATCCAATTTGCATTTTCGAAAACGTGTCTTTCCTTTGGTGACTGTTTTACTTTTTCTCTGGATGTGTTTCCCTCTTTTATAAACGTTTACTACACTGAGTGTTCCCCAATTATAGGTTTTTATATGCTTGTCAAGTATGTTGAGTCGTAGTTTTTTTTTTTTTTTTTTTGTGGTGTGTGTGTGGTTTGTTGGGTTAAAAATTTTTACCCGTCTTTAGATTTATCTGTAAAAGGGTTTCTCCTGTGTGTCTGACGGTTGTTGGTGTATTTTTCTACAAGTTATAACTATTTGTATGGTCTTTACGTTCAGTTACTCTATCGGGGAGTGTCGAGAGTCTTACCGATAGTAGTGTTACTTGTTTTTGTCATGTACAGTGACTCCTAACCTCTTTTCCTTTGAGAACAAGTGATAACCACCTTCATATTTAATCACGTCGGTGACACCCTTCGTCATAGTCAAGTCAAGTCAAGTCAGCGAGTCAGCACAGGTTGAGAAACGCTGGGGTACTTGACGTCGTCCGGTCCGGAGGGACACGTAGTGGTAGAGGACCTCAAGTGAGTCTGAGTGCAGATAGCTCAACCACTACTGTAGGTCGGTAGAGTATGAGTCAGCAGGGGAAGAGGAGGACGGGCGTTACGGAGGGTCGTAGTCTCAGAAAAGGTTACTCAGTTGAGAAACGTACTCCACCGGTCTCATAACCTCAAAGTCGAAATCGTAGCAAGGAAGGTTTCTTGTGGGTCCTGACTAGAGGAAATCTTATCTGAGCAACCTAGAGGAACGTCAGGTTCCCTGAGAGTTCTCAGAAGAGGTTGTGATATCAAGTTTTCGTAGTTAAGAAGTCGCGAGTCGAAAGAAGTGTCAGGTTGAGAGTGTAGGTATGTACTGGTGACCTTTTTGATATCGGAACTGATCTGCCTGGAAACAACCGTTTCCTTCGTCATATCTCCTAGGAATTGTTTTAATCTTGATGGTATACTAGGTTATCAGTACACACCTAAACTCTCGACCTGGTATTTCCGACTCACGACTTCTCAACTACGAAAACTTGACACCACGACTCTTCTGAGAACTCTCAGGGAGCCTGACGTTCCTCTAGGTTGGTCAGGTAGGATTTCCTCTAGTCGGTACTTATAAGTTACCTTTCTGTCTGCGACTTCGACTTCGAAGTTATGAAACTGGTGGGCTACACTTCTCGACTGAGTAACCTTTTCTAGGACTACGACCCTCCCTAACTCCCGTCCTCCTCTTCCCCTGGTGGTTTCTACTCTACCAACCTAGCGTAGCGACTGAGTTACCTGTACCCAGAAGTGACGTTTGAGGACCTCTGTCACTTCCTGTCCTTTCGGACTGACGTCAGGTACCCCAACGTTCCTCAGCCTGTGCAGACTCACTGACTTGTTGTTGTTGCTAGGTCGTTCAGGTGAGACACCCTACATAGGTTTCTTTGGTTTTTATAATTAGATTTTCTATGTACGCAGAAAGTGCCCTCTTCATGACTATTCTCAGTTCTCTACCTTCGTTGGATGTGTAAGTAGTTGTCTACTTGTCTATTTATACATGTGTTGTCTTGTGACGAGTCACTGTTTTTATTACTTTAAAACGATAAACGTTGTTGTACCCACTTGGACCGGACATAATATGAGTCACTTTATTCAGTAGTCTCTTTCTGTTTATGACATACAACAGTGAATATTGATGTTCGAGTTTGTGTTTTATTCGTTTACTTATATTGTTTTGTCTTTGTCTCGGTGTCCATTTCTCTTGATTGATCACTACTGGTCGCCCCTCTCCTTTTACCCTCCCCGTTCCACCTCCGTCCTAGTGTCATCTACTTGGTTGATAATGAGTATTTTATTCGATATTCCTTCGTAACACGATGTGTCCCTTACATCGGTTATAAAATATTGTTGAAATTTACGTCATTTCAGATGTTTTTATAATTTAAGACAACAAGTAGACATTAATTATATTATATTTAGTTAATATTGAGTTATTTTTAAAAAAGGATTATTTTAATAATGGTAACACCCCTTTTTTACTAATTTTTATGATTTAGGTTATTCATGCTAGATTACAATCAAAGTGTAAATGTGTCCAGTCTTGATTTCCATCTTTCCGTAAAATATTAAAAAATGTCTAAACGTTTGAACGATTCTAAGAAACACGAGTTACCTCCAGATCCGTCTTGGTGGGTTCTCTCTTGAAGTTTTATTGACTCCCACTATTCTTTTAGTCGTGTAGACTCGATTGCTAGAGTTCGAGACTTTACATTATTGTCAAACGAACAATAAATCATATAATTATTGATAAGGTGAGATATTCTAAGACATTTGTGGCAAATTGAAGTCTATTTAAATTTTGTTTAAGACGACAGACCCATATAAAGTTCACACGTGACTTTTTTCCTTCTCCACTTTTGTGAAAGTCGACTCGATTTATAATTGTTTGAGTTTTTTTCCCGTAGAAATACCATGGATAATTATACTTGAAGTCATAAAATCTTTCTAAATTTAAGTCACACGTTCCAAATGTAAAAAATTACGACTGTACTAAGACTTTCTCTACCCTTATGGTCTGGTGGACTGGACGGGGGACACTTTAGACATACGTCCAGTTCTTCGTTGTCAATCTTGGTCTGTACCTTGGTGTCTGACCAAGGTTTAGAGCTTTCCTCATGCAGTTACGACATATAACAGTAGGACGAATAAATTGAATATACTTCTCATGTAGTACACTTTACGGTCCGACCTACTTCGTGTTCGACCTTAGTTCTAACGGCCCTCTTTATAGTTATTGGAGTCTACTGTGGTGGGAACACCGTCTTTCACTTCTTCTTGATTTCTCGGAGAACTACTTTCCCTTTCTCCTCTCACTTTTTCAACCGAATTTTGAGTTGTAAGTCTTTTGTTTCTAGTACCGTAGACCAGGGTAGTGAAGTACCGTTTATTTACCCCTTTGTCACCTTTGTCACTGTCTGAAATTAAAAAACCAGAGGTTTTAGTGACGTCTACCACTAACGTCGGTACTTTAATTTTCTGCGAACGAGGAACCTTCTTTTCAATACTGGTTGGATCTGTCGTATAAATTTTCGTCTCTGTAATGAAACAGTTGTTTCCAGACAGATAATTTTCGATACCAAAAAGGTAATCAGTACATACCTACACTCTCAACCTGACACTTCTTTCGACTCGTGGTTTATTAACTACGAAAACTTGACACCACAACCTCTTCTGAGAACTCTCAGGGCACCTGACGTTCCTCTAGGTTGGTCAGGTAGGATTTCCTTCAGTCAGGACTCACAAGTAACCTTCCTGACTACGACTTCGACTTTGAGGTTATGAAACCGGTGGACTACGCTTCTTGACTGAGTAACCTTTTCTGGGACTACGACCCTTTCTAACTTCCACTCTCCTCTTCCCCTACCGTCTCCTACTCTACCAACCTACCGTAGTGACTGAGTTAGGTGTACTCAAACTCGTTCGAAACCCTCAATCACTACCTGTCCCTCCGGACCGAACGACACCAGGTGCCCCAGTGTTTCTCAACCTGTGCTGACTTACTAACTTGACTTGGCTTACGATTGTAGTGACAAATTTATTTTACAAAAAGGGAGCGCTGTTAAAAACTAATAAAGAATAAAAATTCACGTAAGAATTTAAATAAACTGTCCGTTTCTATATAAGAAGTTATTACTTTCTTAAATTTCATTACAGGTATATAATATATACACATATATATATATATATATATATATATATATATATATATATATATATACGGGTCTCGTTTTGTCGTCTTTACTAAAGACTTTCTCCACAACTCGTCCTGCTCTTACTTATTACCCTCTTTTCTTATAGTTCACTACCCACAGTAGAGAAAACGAGCCCTTCGACTGGATCGTGATTGGCCTAAAACAATAGTAACGAAATTGTTTGGTAAAATAGGTTTCCTATTAAAGTTTTGGTGTGAGTCCTATTTAAATGACTCAAGTTGAAAATATCTGTTTTGACTTCGTCGTAAAATTTTTAAAAGTAACTTTTACGAGTATTACACCTAGAACTAACGTGACTACAATTAGTTAAGTTCCCGATACTATTTTGAACATTACTCTAACCGTCCGGTCGTTCTTAGGAGTGGGGAAAGGGAGAGTATTGTAATCAAAAATACCTAACTTCGTTAAGGTCAAAAGTAAAATACAAAATTAATTCCCTACACGTAGACTTTTTGAATTCTGTAGTTAATCGACTAAGCTTTCCAAAAGGAGTTTACTCAAGATCAAAATACAGGGTGTTACAAACTACGCTATACCAACCTTCTTCCATTAAAAATAAATAAAAAATTGACTGTATCAATGAGATGTTACTAAACAATCAAAGACGACACGTTGTTTTACTAAGTCAATATGTATGTGTGTTCAAGTAAAAATATAGGAAAAGATAACACCAAATAGTGTTCCATAACTTATATGAAGGGACACGATATACCATCTGGCAAAAACAAATAGTTTTCTATTAAAATTTTATTAAATCTTTCTAAAAAGTAGGACTTGGATTTGATTATCAGAATCTAAGATTTTTACCACTCATTTTACATACCTAGAAAATATGACTCATTCCTCTTTGACTTCAACTTGCCAAAATACTTCTGGATGTTCTTGAAAATCTTGATTGTAGGTTTTTTCTACAGGAAAAGTAATATCCCCTGACCTTACGTTTTCATCCTTCAGTTCTTTGTGGACCTCATTGTCCGTTTAAACCGGAACCTTACGCCTTACTTCGTCCCGTTTCTGATTGTCTCAAAACGGCACTTTTACGTGACCAGTATCGTTTGTGGGAGAAGGTTGTTGTGTTCTCTTCTGAGATGTGTACCTGTAGTGGTCTACCAGTTGTGACTTTAGTCTAACTAATATAAGAGACGTCGGTTTCTACCTCTTCGAGATATGTCAGTTGTTTTTATTCTGACCCTCGACTGACACGGAGTCTAGTACTTGAGGAATAACGTTTTAAGTCTGAATTTAACTTCTTTCATCCCTTTTGGCGATCTGGTAAGTCCATACTGGATTTAGTTTAGGGAATACTAATATGTCACCTTCACTCTTCATCTAAATTCCTAGATCTTGACTATCTCACGGACTACTTGATACCTTACTCCAAGTACTGTAACATGTCCTCTGTCCCTAGTTCTGGTAGGGTACCTTTTCTTTACGTTTTTTGTTTTACCGACAGACCCCTCCGGAATGTTTATCGACACTTTTCCTCTCTTCACTTTTCGTTTCGTCTTTTCCTTTCTATATTCGTAGACTTACGTCTCAAGGTTTCTTATCGTTCTTCTCTATTCTTTCGGAAGAAGTCGCTAGTTACGTTTCTTTAACTCCTTTTGTTGTCTTACCCTTTCTGATCTCTAGAGAAGTTCTTTTAATCTCTATGGTTCCCTTGCAAAGTACGTTTCTACCCGAGCTATTTCATGTCTTTACCATACCTGGATTACCTTCGTCTTCTATAATTCTTCTATACCGTTCTTATGTACCTTCTTGACATGTTTTTTCTAGAAGTACTGGGTCTATTAGTACTACTACACTAGTGATTAGATCTCGGTCTGTAGAACCTTACACTTCAGTTCACCCGGAATCTTTCGTAGTGATACTTGTTTCGATCACCTCCGGTACCTTAAGGTCAACTCGAGAAAGTTTAGGACTTTCTACTACGACACTTTCATGACGTGAGTTATACGGTCATGTAAACCTTTTGAGTGGTCACCGGTGTCCTGACCTTTTCCAGTCAAAAGTAAGGTGAAGGTTTCTTTCCGTTACGGTTTCTTACGAGTTTGATGGCGTGTTAACGTGAGTAGAGTGTACGATGATTTCATTATAATCGAGTTTTAAGAGGTTCGGTCTGAAGTCGTTATACATTTGACACTTGAGGGACTCCAAGTTCGACCAAAATCTTTTCCGTCTCCTTAGTTTAGTTTAACGGATGTAGGCGACCTAGTACCTTTTTCGTTCTCTCAAGGTCTTTTTGTAGATAAAGACGAAATAACTGATACAGTTTCGGAACCTGACACACCTAGTGTTCTTTGACACCTTTTAAGACTTTCTCTACCCTTATGGTCTGGTGGATTGGATGGAGAACTCTTTAGACACACGGCCAGTCCTTCGTTGTCAATCTTGACCTGTACCTTGTTGTCTGACCAAGGTTTATCCTTTTCCTCATGTAGTTCCGACATATAACAGTGGGATGAGTAAATTGAATATACGTCTCGTGTAGTACTCTTTACGACCAGACCTACCTCGTGTTCGACCTTAGTTCTAACGGCCCTCTTTATAGTTATTGGAGTCTATACGTCTACTGTGGTGGGAATACCGTCTTTCACTTCTCCTCGATTTTTCGGAGAACTACTTTCACTTTCTCCTCTCACTTTTTCAACCGAATTTCGAGTTGTAAGTCTTTTGCTTCTAGTACCGTAGACCAGGGTAGTGAAATACCCTTTATCTACCCCTTTGTCATCTTTGTCACAGTCTGAAATTAAAAAACCCGAGGTTTTAGTGACGTCTACCACTAACGTCGGTACTTTAATTTTGTGAATGAGGAACCTTCCTTTCAATGCTGGTTGGATCTATCACATAAGTTTTCGTCTCTGTAATGAAACGGTTGATTCCAGACAGATCAGTTCCGATACCAAAAAGGACACCAGTACATACCTACACTCTCAACCTGACACTTCTTCCGACTCTTGACTTCTTAACTACACAAACTTGACACCACAACCTCTTCTGAGAACTCCCAGGGAACCTGACGTTCCACTAGGTTGGTCAGGTAAGACTTCCTCTAGACCCTAAAGAAACCTTCCTTACTACGGTTTCGACTTCGAGGTCATGAAACCTGTGGAGTACGCTTCTCAACTGAGTAACCTTTTCTGAGACTACGATCCTCCCTAACCCCCGTCCTCCTCTTCCCCTGCTGGGTCTTACTCTACCGACCTACCGTAGTGCCTGAGCTACCTACACTCAACTCACTAGAGGCCCTAGACCACTACCTGTCCCTCCGGACGACACGACGCTAAGTACCCAAGCGTTTCTCAGCCTGTGTTGACTCACTCACTTGACTTGACTTGTATAGTACAAAGGACTCACTAAAGGTACGTTACATATCAGAAAAATCGTAATTAAATCAAAAATTTTTTGTTTATACATTCATAATCTAGGTAAAGTCGAAAAAGAACGTTTCCACATATTAGTCCTAAATTTAGACATTTATTAAACACGGAAGAAGTGACAACTTAAACTTTTACAAATAAGACACAGACTTTTTATCGATATACATCTGTACGAAACCTCTATAAGTTATTAAGAGAGGAACTAGAGGGTCTAACGGGTGACTGTCTAGTAAAAATGATAAACTCTCCGATGATAAGGTGAACCACTGACAAGGTTGACCTTATCTTTAGATGACAAAGTATGAACTTCAAGCCGACATAATACGAAATAGAAGGTACAGGGGGAGATTGTATTCAATCAAACTAGACCAACATCAACAGTATCAAGTCAAATAACTTGTCTTATGGAAAATCCACGAGACGGTAGACCACAGATATATGTCTCTCTCTCCATATATATTGACTATTATAAAAAAGAAAAAACGTAGTCCATACATAATAAATTAAAACATTCTCAAACGGAAGGGACTTATCATGAAGTTTTTAAAAAAATCTATAAAGTAAATACTAAGGTTACTTATAAATGTTAATAAAGTAAAATTTAAATGATTTTTATAATGTTTCTTTGGTACTCATCTTATCGTAATACGAATACTTAATCAACTCTTAATTAGTATGAAATATGAATCAGAATATTTAACCCTTAAAAATTTCTTATGGATTGTTTCTTCTAGAGTCTTTGCTTACTTATTTCCAAATGACTTTACTTAGCCTTTTTGAACCTTTTAAAAACCTTTTTAGCCAATTGATACCCTTTTGATACCTTTTACAGACAGTAGGTTTGTAAGTGTATAAGACCGACTTAATTTCTAAATTTATTATTTTACATTTCTTTTACAGAACGTTCCTTCTTTTTACTTTATTTCATCTTAAAATATTCGAGAGATTTCATCCTCCGTTAAAGATTCTTCTACTCACAATCTTGATCACTTACTTTTACAATCAGCAAGACTCAGTGTAATTTTAATTTTTTGAAGAATTCACAGTATTTCATTTATTACTTCCGTTCAACCTTTTTTTTTTCGTACGTCGTATATGCTCTCCTATCTCATATCAATCATGTATCCCCTAAATAAGTTTAAATTCGTCATATATTAGTGTGATCTATGTACCCAGTTTCCGTACCTGTCTATTAAGTGTTCAGTCAATTGACATGACTCTCAACAAGATATCCGACCATACACCAGATCGGATTCTGTATAAAGTAGACACGACCGTTTCTGGCACACAACGACAACAGCCTACGTCACACGACATCGACAAGTCTAACAACGAGACGAACATTGTGACATGGACACAAGTGACTGAAGCATAAATCGTCGTAACAGTCAATGACTCTTACGCCGGGACCCGAGAGGTCTATGTTAACGACTCAGTAGATCAAGAGAAGAGTCGTGCAGTCGAAACCAAAGGACGTGAAACCCAAGGACAAAATTCATGTATAGGTTCAAGAAAGAAAGATTATCGGGAAATAGTAATATTTTATAGGGGAAATAAAGGTTATTACAAGAAACGGAACCATAGGGAAAAAAATACCATAACAATATCGATGTGGTCAGGGTGTCTGGACACACGGACCGTACACAAAAAGGTAGGAAAATCGGATAAACGCGGAATCTTTGATTCCATAAAGAGAACGTCTATTGTTTCGACTCAGAATTAAAAACGAGTCAAATTGTTTACGAAAAATGACCTCATAAATGGAGTAAGTGTGAATTACATTAATAACGTTTTTAACTACTTGTAAAACCAAAGCCGTGAGTGTGCTACGACATAGATGTTTAATAAGAGGAACACAAATAAGATGAGTCTCCAAAACCTCTAATAACTAAGAAAAATACTAAAAAAAAAGTAGATTATCCAGCAATGAAGAAACTGAAAAAAAAAAAAGATGGAAAAAGAAAACAAAACCCTGTAGGTGACATTTTTATAATAATCATACGAACTACAGAGTGTCAAGTTACCTCTCGAAATAAAGTAGTTAGAAAAGGAAAGACAAGAAGTCTTACCTAATAAAGATAACTAAATAAAAGTCGAAGGAACTTTAAAGAGAAGACAATAAAGTTTAGATGAAAACTCGTTTAGATCAATTCCCTATCCTCGTTGAGGTCTGTCCTTCCGGAGTCTAAAGGTGGTAAGAAAGAACCTCCGGTCGTTAAGAAACAATTATTCGCAGAGAGATAAACGACGAACCAGTTAAACGTCTCAAGACTTTCCCAACAAAAACTATTATAACAGATCAAAATATTAATAAAACCCCCCTTTCCAAAAAAAAACAGGTGAAGTACAGTGGTATCAGCATTCAGGACGAGTGGTTTATTAAGTTAACGAATTATACGCAAAAATTTTATCAAGTCGAGGTAATAGATTCTTTCTATTTCATTATTATTCTATAACCTACCAAAAGGATATTTTAGTCGTTTCTAACTTGTGAAGACACGGGACTTAAACCGTTCTTGTTCCTATATCCGTAAGAGTGCACAAGGACAAACGTGACGTTGTAGTTTTTTGAAAGTAAAAGAGAAAGGACTCGGCATGTCGCTTAAAGGGAACCGACAGATAAAATGTATACCATTACATTCAAAGGTACAATTAGAGAGGTATGTAGAGTGTGAGAGGAGGGGAGAAGGTACAGGTATTCAGATAAGACATACAGACAAAGAGGTGACAGTGAAATTTTCATTTAAGAAGCCATGGTAAAAAGATCTAAAACATATATACACAATCTTATACCACAAAGAGAAAGAGAAAGATTGAGTGAAGTGAGACATATTATTCAAGATCCTGGTAGGTGGAGTAGTCGGGACTGAGTTTACGTAGGGAAAAAGACCGACTCATCATAAGGTAACACTCATACATGGTGTTGAAGAAATAAGTAAATAGACAGCTACCTGCAGATCCAACGAAGGTACAAGATCGATAGCATTTGTCCCGACGTTACTCGTTACCCTGTGTCCACAGATAAAGTTAAAACCAAATGTCACCGAGACATAGTTGGATCTCTCCACCCTACCTCTCCCTCTACCCTCCCTCCAAGTTTTCCCTCCCTTATATGCATACATATACATACATACATACATACATACATACATACATACATACATATGTATACATACATATGGGATACCGACTAAGTACGACTCCAAACTATCTTTTGTCGTTTTAAGACATTTCGTTAATAGGAAGTTATTTTTTATTTAATTAATTATTTTTTTTTCTTACTCCTCGTCTCCTCTTTTAGTGTACGACAAACACAGTTACATTTGACCATACCAGTAATGCCTTTCATCATACCTCAACGGGGTTGTTTGGTTTTTATTTTGATATTATACTGTATCGTTTTTTTAATAAAAGAGAAAATAACTAATATAAAGGGACTTAGTTTTAAATATTTTACAAAATTTCATCGACAAACTTTTTTTACAATGATACTCGTATTGTAAGTTTCTTATTAAATTGTCTCTTATATCAATTTTCAGTCTCTTCCGTTACCGTGGGGTGAGCTCAGGAGAACGGACCTTTTAGGGTGCCTACCTCCTCGGACCTTCCGACGTCAGGTACCCCAACGATTCCCAGCCTGTGTTGACTCGTTGAAGGGAAGGTGAAAAATGAAAGGACGTGACCTCTTCCTTTACCGTTGGGTGAGGTCACAGGAACGGACCTCTTAGGGTCCCTGCCCCCTCGGACCACCCGACGGCAGATACCCCAATGTGTCTCAACCTGTGCTGACTTCGCTGAATCGTCGTCTCAATTTTCATTCAGGAAGAGGACTTGAAAGTGTAGGAGAGGGACCTTCGTTAGTACCACTACAGAAAGAACACTTATAAATGTCTTGATCAGAAACATGTAAATTTGAGTTTACAGATATTCAAATTTTTTCTTTATGTCTGTGAACCTATAAGTTATACGTTTCAAAAGGAGGATCACAAATAATAATTGTCTTATAGAAGACAATAACTAGTACTGGTTAGTTATACGTTCCTATAAGAGTTGGTTTATAAAATGTTAAAAGTATAACCCTTCTAATCTCTTAAAGTCAAAAAAATTTTGGTTAGGATGAAAAAGTAGGAATTCTTTTAAGGTATTACCTGTACATAACTGAGACATTAACATTTTCTCTGAAATAACAATTTACGTATATACAAAACTGAGTAATGAAAATGAAAGTGTTTACATAAAACCTTTACTAACGTTTACTTTTTTAATATTACATGTTTGATCGAACAACGACATATATACAATTTTATTCTCAAATTTGAGATTTAAATAATGCATGTTATACCGAGTAAGTAAACTTTCTATAAATTCGTCTATCGTTTTACTTATATTATCGATTATAAAATGACTTGTCGTAATAATGTACGGTCCGTAACAAGATTTTTGAAATTTACATAATGATGAAAAGCGACATTCTTATTAAAACACTCTATTCCTAAATTTAAAAAGAAGTAAATTGCCTACTCTTTTGACTTCGTTTTAAGTAATGGAACGGGTCCCTTTTCAAATATTACTATAATCGTGTTTATGAATCCATCAAAATCCAGTCCGAGGGGTCTCTTTCCTAAAACTTTAATACATCCTTCTCCCCCGTGGGTGCTCCCATTTGTGACCTTCCCTTCGTCTCCTTAGTCAAGTCTATACGACGTCTGCACACCAGTGTCCTTTCCGGAGTCGTCTGGGACTCCCCTCGAGACCCCGACGCACCGGGACGTCTTTGGAGGACTCGATCGCACTACCCGACCCGGAAGTGTGAGGACGGTACTTACACAGGGAGAATCGCCCGCACATACTTTTCTCTTCTCCACACTAAAAACGTTCGGACGGGAGAGACTGACTCACATAAAGGGATTCTCACAGAGTTGACTCGAGGCGTTGGACGGTTAGGAGGATAGTACACTCTTTTAAACACGGAGTCAGGACTTCCTCCTAGTTCCATCATGTGTGTCGTGTACTTTACTATTTAGTGATATTTACGTATACCCCAGTTTTTATTTTTATAAATATGTACATATTAAGCAATAGACTATACTTACAAAAAACGTGTGTGTGTGTGTGTGTGTGTGTGGACGTGTGCATATACGAATCTTCCCTTTCTTTTATACACAAGTACTACCCTTTGTTCAGAAAAAAAAGGGATTAAATTTAATGAAGAAAATATTCATGTTTATGAAATTTTATTTACTAATAAGAGTTTTAAAGATAGTCGAACCAGTCAAGTCAAGTCAAATCGGCGAGTCAGTACAGGCTGAGAAACGCTGGGACACCTGACGTCGTGCGGTCCGGAGGGACAGGTAGTGGTTGAGGGCCTGGAATAAGTTTGAGTGTAGGTAACTCAGTCGCTACGGTAGGTTGGTAGAGTATGAGACAGGAGGGGAAGAGGAGGACGAAAGTTAGAAAGGGTCGTAGTCCCAGAAAAGGTTACTCAGTCAAGAAGGGTACTCCACCGGTTTCAGAACCTCAAAGTCGAAATCGTAGTCAGGAAATTTACTTATAAGTCCTGACTAGAGGAAATCCTACCTGACCAACCTAGAGGAACGTCAGATTCCCTGAGAATTCCCAGAAGACGTTGTGGTGTCAAAGTTTCGTAGTTAAGAAACCATGATACGAAAGAAATTTCAGGTTGAGAGTGTAGGTATGTACTGATGGTCTTTTTGGCATCGAAACTGATCTACCTGGAAACAACCGTTTCATTACAGAAAATTATACGACAGATCCAATCAGTCTTGAAAAGAAGGTTCCTCGTTCACAGAAAATTAAAGTACGACAGTCGAGCCATTTAACTTTCTTAAGGTCCACACATCCTAAAAAGATTACGTGTATGACCTCATATTTTCTGTTTTCAATATAGTTACCCTTCTTTGGGTCCCAAATTTTTCTGATAATTAAGGTATAAACTTATTTTTCCTATTGATGTCAATTTACAGTCCATATTCTCATAATATTCTGTTACACATGAGAACTTACAAAGTATATTATTTGATATTGAAAAAAACGATGACAACCCTTCAAAACATTAATCTTATTGAGGAAAGTCAGTCTTTGAAGTCTCCGTTTTAGGTAAGTGTCAAATCCGTTATACTTCACAGACTGGTATACATTAAACGACGGACTCAATAAGACTGGTCGAAGATTTAAACCGGAAAATAAAGAATTCAAAACGTAACAGAAAAGGTACCTTTTTCATTTCTCAGTTCTTCCTTTTCCTTGTCTAACTACTGTCATTACTGACGAAGACCCATGAGTTCCTGGTGTTAAATCGTGCAGAAGGCCCGTCGAAAGTTATAAGGATTGGTCGCGGTTCCACGGTTGACGACTAACGGACACCGATAACGTCTCTAGTGGCGGTCCTTATATTTGACCAGAAAATGTTAAAAGAGTAGAAACGAGATTCGAGAGAGTGGACACGAGACGAGAATCCTCTTGGTTATAATTCACCTGTGTCAGTGAAATCCGTCAGAAAGGGAGATAAGAAAAGTCACAACAATTTCGGTTACTAAGGAAGACTACGTTGAATTAAAGAGGCATAATCGCCGACAACGACCCGTGGACACTGACCCCCGGGTCCATTCGGACGATCCCGACTGACCCCACTGGGTGGCCCTATTGTGAAGGAGCCCTTGGACTTCCCAGTGTGCACCGTTCCTTGTGATTTCACTAAAAACAGTGGAAGGACCCCATGATTAAACGGTGGTGAAACGTCTGTAGACCGTATATCAACAAATACCTTAAAAATTCAAATCCTTAGAGGGGTGAAATCCTTAAAACTTCCCCGTTCAGAGACTCAAGTATCCTCGACTTTTATGATGTTCGTGTCGGTGGACTTGACTCGAGACGATTCGTCTGAGTAAATACAGGCTCGACCTACGTCCTCCATTGCAGTGTCCAGTTTTGTCTGGCTCTCGAACGAGGAAGAGTAACTGCCACTGTCAAGACCACATCCGGTCTACCTTAAGGTCCCTGTGCCACCATCGTCCCACCGTCACCTGCACGAACGACTCCAGTAATAACGAGGGGAAAAACCTAAGTATCCTCCTAGTGGGAACGACTGAAGGAACAGTAACCCACTTCCTATCCACTGATCAGAACTGAATACTTGTCTTTACTCTCAGACTGAAGACCGAATCCACAAATTGTCGACCACTCTCTGAGAGATCTCGATCAAAGGAGACGGTCTCACTTGCCATTTTAAGGTCTTTAACTGAAGATGGTCGGGCCCAGGGTCGCACCTCCGTTGCGTCTCGTCTCGACGGACTCTGCCCGTTCGCCGCACCTACTTTTTGTCGGAGAAGTAGTCCTGACTACGTCACCGGTGTTTCGTCCCAAGGACCCCAGTTTCACCGTCGACCCGACTACCCGCAAACCGGTCTTAGGAATAGGTTCGTCAAACGTTCGTACTAAAAACTCGCCAAAGGTTTTTTTCTTTTTTTATCGGAAATCGGATAAGAAGTGGGAAAAGTTGTAAAGACACTTGACGGACCGTACAAGGTATGTAAGGAAAAAGAAAAAACAGGGTTAGCCATTCTGGGTCGTGTTCAGACGGAGTGAGGTCGAAGGTTTGTAGAGCCAATGGAAGTCCTAGACCGAGACTTAAAAAGAAGGTATTTAAACATTCTTTTTTTAGAAACCTTCGATGACTAAAAATTTTAGATTTGAAGGAGAGAGTCAAGTCGAGTCACCGACAGCACAGGTTGAGAAACTCTGGGGTACCTAACGTCGTGCGGACCGGAGGGAACAGACAGTGGTTGAGGGCCTCAAATGAGTCTGAGTACAGGTAACTGAAGGAGAGATCTCATTGTTTAAAGTTTTAAAATGATTTCCATATTTCAAACACATCCGACAGAAAGGGATTCAAATAGTGAAAGTTCGAGGTTCCAAATGGAGTTAAGACATGTTATTGTAACTACTTATTTCTTTGTAAGTGGGGACAAAAAGGATTAGTGTGACAATTAGAGTCTTTATAGGGAAGGACGAGAAACGACAAGTCTCATTCGAGAGAAATAGACTGATGTGACTGGTAACGTCTACCGAGGACCCCCGAAGCTCCTGACATGATCGGTGACTTTGGGTAGACTGTAAGGGGAGGGTGGGGACGGTCGGTCCCCACACGTGCGTCGTCCCCTCGCACACCGTACGGAAGGGAGACGTGGTGCACCAGAATGAATGAAAGACAATTCACTACAGACTTGACCTATTGGAGAGTATAGAGAAGGTTGAGATACTTTAAAACCTATAGAAAGAAAGACTTCATCGTTGACCATCGAGTCTTGAGTAGAGTGGTATTTGTATAAGACGCCTGAAAATAAAAGGTTAAAATGGAAACAAGTAAAACTTGTTTCAAGTTTCAAGGAACCCAGAACTCCTAAGGGAACCATCCCCTCAAGGAATAAAAACCGTGATGACTAACGACCCAGGTCTATGATAAGACGACGTCCTTTTCCCGACCGATCATATACCATCCTACGTATCGTCGTAGGCTGGAGATGGGTGACGTCCGGTCATCGTGGTGGTTGCACACTACTAGTTTTGACAGAGTCAAGTCAAGTCAACGACTCAGCGTAGGTTGAGAAACGCTGTGGTAACGGACGTCGTGCGGTCCGGAGGGACAGGTAGTGGTTGAGGACCTCAAATGAGTTTGAGTAGTCACTACGGTAGGTCGGTAGAGTAGGAGACAGTAGGGGAAGAGGAGGGTGGAAGTTAGAAAGGGTCGTAATCCCAGAAAAGGTTACTCAGTCGAGAAACGTAGTCCATCAGTTTCGTAACCTCAAAGTCGAAGTTGTAGTCAGGAAGGTTACTTGTGAGTCCCGATTAAAGGAAATCTTACCTGACCAACCTAGAGGAACGTCAGGTTCCCTGAGAGTTCTCAGAAGAGGTTGTGATGTCAAGTTTTCGTAGTTAAGAAACCGTGAGTCGAAAGAAATATCAGGTTGAGAGTGTAGGTATGTACTGGTGACCTTTTTGGTATCGAGACTGATCTGTCTGGAAACCACCGTTTCATTACAGAGACGAAAAATTATACGACAGATCCAACCAGTATTGAAAGGAAGGTTCCTCGTTCACAGAAAATTAAAGTACTGACGTCAGTGGTAGATGTCACTAAAACCTCGAGGGTTTTAATTTCAGACAGTGACAAAGGTAACAAAGGGGTAGATAAACGGTACTTTACTACCCTGGTCTACGATACTAGAATCAAAAGGCTTACAACTCAAAATTCGGTTGAAAAAGTGAGAGGGAAAGTGAAAGTAGTTCTCCGAGAAATCAAGAAGAAGTGAAAGACGGTATTTCCACTACAGTGGACGTATAGACTCCAATAACTATAAAGAGGGCCGTTAGAACTAAGGTCGAACACGAAATAGGTCGGGTCGTAAAGAGTACTACATGAGACGTATCTTCAATTTATTCTACCTACTGTTATATGTCGGAACTACATGAGGAAAGGACTAAACCATGGTCAGACAACAAGGTACAGGTCAAGATTGACAACGAAGAACTGGACGTATGTCTAAAGTGTCCTCCGTCCAGTCCACCAGAACATAAGGGTAAATAAATTCTTAAAAGGTATCAAACATCATCACTAAGTGTGTCAGTTTCTGGAACCGAATCAGTTATTTCGTCATCTACAAAAAGACCTTGAGAGAACGAAAAAAGTTACTAGGTCGTCTACACCCGTTAAACTAAAGACAAAAGAGGAGGAAAAGATTTTACTCAAACTTATAGACCTTCAAGTACCAAGGGCATGACAACTTCGGACCGAACCTCTTAAAACTCGTAAAGAAACAATCGTACACTCTACTCACGTTAACACACCATCAGACTTGTAAGAAACCGTAACGGAAAGAAACCCTAACCTTACTTTTGACTGGAAAATGTCAGGACACCGGGGGCGACTCAAAAGGTCTAAACGACCGCGTAACTCTCGGACCAGCTATATGTTTATGTCAAAAATTACGACCCCGTAGTACAATGAGACAGAGGTAAAGTTTGTGAACGACATTTGAGAAGATTTATTAAAAATCGTCATAGTTTGATCAAATTCAGACTTGATTGTTCTCCAAAAAAAAAAAAAGAACTTTTATATGTCATAGGGTCTACAAATTTTACAAAATTCATAGAAGAGATACCTCTCATTACTCTTAATTCGAAAATAATAAGATACTTAGATCACTAGTATGGTAACGATCACCATTTTAGAGACAACAGTCTTCTTGAAAAATCACGAAAAGGGAGAAAAATAAGAAGTAGGAAAGTAGACATCCGGTGACCATAAGTTTAACTTTGTCGATCGTCCGTGGGTCTCACTGTCGACTGTAAAAACAAACCGACCATCATGTACAAGCACACACACACACAAATAATACTCACACATAACACACACACACTATACAGGGATATGTGGATCGGTAAGTCACGAAAGAGAGGAAAAAAAGAAAAAAGAAAAAAAAAACCACGTCCTCTGTCTACAGGTGGGACTATTAGAAATGACTATTGGGACACTGACCTTTAACTGAACGATGGATACTATTTCACTTTTGCTCCGACTCAGTCTATTTCTCCTTTACTTTATCTCAGACACGTCTTCTTTTACTCGCGCCTCAGCTATCCACTCTTTCTTCCGACGTCGCGCCACTAAGTCCTAATAAACTAGTTACGTCCGCTTTGTGTCCCCCTTTAGCGTTCGGTGGGGCACCGAATCATGAGATAGATGTGTAGTCAGTCTCTCGGCAGACCCTTTACTAATCGATAAGGTCGTAGGTCGCCCATTGCCATGTCACTCTTTTCGTCTACACTTGCTTGGTTTTGTTGAGTCCAGTGCTCTGTCGACCTGCGCGTCTACGATAAGCTTGGTCGTCAGATGCACATTGTCTTTATCACGCTCTGACTCTAAAATCGTAACAATCATAATCGTGATGGAAACCTATAATGCATGTCGGACGTAAGAAAATCTTGTTTGTCGTTCGACTTCCCTCTCGTTTCCATTTTCCGTTTTCTCCGTCCCGAAGGAACTTTCCTGCTCACATCCAAATTTTTAATTACTCTTTCGTCTACTGTCTTCTCTTTCCTTCGAACGTACCCTACCAATGAGACTTCGTCTGTCTGGGAACACCAGGAGACTCCGGACGGATAGTAATTATCAACGGAGAGACTCAGAAGAATCTCAGATAAGTGATAATAGAAAACTTTCACCATAAACTAAAAAAGTTCAGGTCGAGTCCTTATACACAATTGAGGTAATTAAAAAAAACAACACAGTTTGAATTTTTCTCGACGAAACAAAACCGAAGAGTACTCAAGACTTTATAAAAGTAGTATACGGGTCTCTATACAAAATGTGTCGTCCACAATTCCTAGGTTATTCCAGACAACCTGTTTACTAAGTATTTATACACAAACGTACGACATGTTATCAACTTATCTTGGTGGGTCTACCTCGGTGGGATAAGATAACTCCTTCACCTTACACAAAAACATTTTTGACACTATGTGTACCAAAAATCGGTTCGTCGGTCTGAGACTCTTTCAAAAACCTTATTATATGAATACAACATGACTAAACAAGTCACCCTCACACTACATTTATGTGGGAATAATGTATAATGTCGTTCCGGATCTCCCAGAATTATTTTCTTTGAACTCTGTAAAGTCCCCTTGATACTGTTCTTTTGTCAATTTTACTTACGATGACTACTTTTTCTACGATAGACCATAAAAATTTCACTGTCTCTAATTCTGCATTCGAACTTTTGAACCCACTTCTCATACAAAAGGTAGTTTATCTACTACTGATTTCTGGTCTAAAACTAAGGTTGTGTAAGGTAAAACATGTTTACGGTGTGACCACTCATCCTCTGCATTGATAAAAGACTTCCGGACCTTCTACCCCAATAGATCCCGGAAAGAGTTAGTACACAATCGATTCTTGATCATTGACTTCACTGTCCGAAAATCACGAGTGTGTGACGCAGAATACCTTCTCGAAAGATTAAAACTACTTTATGACTTTTTCGTACTTTCTGGAGCGGGGTGGTAAATGTACTTTTGTGGGAAAACAGACAATAGTGCAAAGGGTCCTGCAGAGTAGTAGGACATCCGTAAGTGTCACTGTCCTCTAATCACTTTTCCGGGTGGCTCGGTCTAAACTCTTCCTGAACTTACGGTCTTCCTCGCCAAGCCTAAAATAAGATGTATGTGTCCCCCGGGTAGTTCCTTTCCTTACCGGTTCGACGTCAGTCTAAAGTTCTGCAGCTACGGTCGTCTTGATTCTTCTTCCCTAAACTCCTCTCTCTTACTCGTCACTTTAATGAGTCACCACAAAAAGAACCGACACCAGTCGAGCGACATGTATGCTCAAGGGGTTTACTGACTATTTTCGTCCGGTACCTCCGGCGTCCATCAAATGACGAAAACGTTTCCTGAGGGAACGAACAAGATATGGACACGGGGGTTTAAGTTTACAAATCAAAGACGAAGAACGGAAATCTAACAGACATAGGGTTAAAGTTCAGGAAACCTAGTAAGAAAAGGGGTTTTCTGAAACTGGAAAAGGAGAGGATCTTCCGGTGGGTGGTACGTCTTGGGGAACGGTAAGTGAGCCTAAAAAGAAGTGGCAGTTTAGGGGCACATCACCCGTCTTAAACCTATTTATATTACTAGAAATATGAAGTCGACCTTCTATTACGACCAATGTCGTCCCTCGTCTACCAATTCCCTCTATAATATCAGTCTCGTTGTCATAAACCACTAATCAAACTCGCCGTCTTATTTCTCTTCCGTCTGGACACTAACACCGGGACTTCTTAGATCTCCTGAGACACACACACACACTCAACGAGTCAGTACAGACTGAGAAACACTGGGGTGCCTGAACATCGGACGGTCCGAAGGGACAGGCACCCTAAGAGGTCCGTTCTTCCGACCTCACCTAACGGTAAGGGAAGAGATCTCCTTGAAGGGGTGGGTCCCTAGTTTGGACCAGAGGACGTAAAGTCCGTCTAAGAAATGACAAATTCGATGTCCCTTCAGGAGATCTCTTCGTAGACTCCCAAGATTGAGATTGTATCCCAATCTCGAACCTTTTGTGCACTCGTTGTCGCAAAAATTTTCCACTCAATTTATGAGTCGTAATTCACACTCTATCGACCTCGTACAAAACCACCTCGACACCCTCGTCAAGAAAGCCCTCAGACACAAATCTGTGTATCTGTACGTCCACTAAAGACCTCTACCTTCGACTCTGTTCGCGTCGCGACGAGATGTGGTCCGCTTCCTCCCCTCCTCCCTTGTTCTTCTGGGTACTCCCGAAAATAAGTGAGAATAAACCAAGTCTCCCTGTTTTTGGTCGTTTCTTTTAAGTTCCTCCCAATTGTCTCTCTCCGTACTCCTTTCCGTCCCCACACTTCGTTTCCACTTGGTTTGTGACATGTCGGAATAAGAAGAATTATTTTTACCATATGTTAGTAGACGATGTCTTCCTTGGTTCTTACTTTATGTGACCGCACCGCAAAAGGGCTTACTGAATGACAAACCACCTAAAGAAACCAATAAATGTGAAGAAGGACCAATTAACACAAGGCAATCGGACTTTCATTTGTGGTTATTTTCTCATTTCGTGTCAGGGGCGACTCGTGTCCACTTCCGTTCGGAAACTAATCACTGATATTGAGCTCGAATTCCCAAACAGTGATAAAAAACTGAACGGACGACCTAAGTATTAAATGTACTTTTATCGATTATCCACACGTCGACGACCCAAGGAGTCGACCGATGTTCCACAAAAAACCTTCGAAGTACAGCCACTTAAGACCTTTACGAAGAAGATCGGAGGAACGAACATTGGACCAGGAAGTCGACAGATATATTAATTGAACGGACCTTGGTACAACACGAAATACTAAATTTACCGGGGTTAATTCACTCAGTATGAAAGTCCCCATGACCACCCTAAATTTAAAAATCACTCTGTAAAGACAAGTCGTTCAGAAGTAGACTTTCGCTTCTTTAAAAATTGCTTCAACAAGTGTCCGAGAATCGAAAACTTATACTTCCTTTATCCACACGTATCCACACACGTTCTCTTTCCTCTCTCTGTCTCCTACTCCTCTCTCTGTCTCTCTCACCTCTCTCCTCACTTTCGTCTCTTGTGAGCCAAAAGTTAAGTCAGGAAAACCCTGATTCTATTTAACTAGTTGGTGGACTTACAAGACTATTGGTAAATTAGTCTAAAAAGAAATGAAGAAGTAGGAACCAAAATACGTAATGAAGATAGGACCTTTTCAATTATGATAAAGGTCTCTCAGACTAAATCTTTTGATTGTTTATAATCTGGAATACCCTTAATCTGAGTTATCCTCTATTTAAGAATAGAGAAAATTATAAAATTCCTATTCCTTTTTCTCAAACAATGATATTTATTCTTTTGTAAGGGTATGGTGGTTTTATAATAAGAGTAGGAAATGTCTTAGTAGGGGTCTAAACGTAACATACTTGTTAACAGTTAGATCTCAACTATGATTAATATGTAATACGTGGTTATGTCTACTGCACCTACTTTTGATACATGGATACCACCACCAAAACAGAGATTTAGTGTAAGCTGAGAACGTCAAGGTAGCTGACGTCGGGCGATCCGAGGAGACAGGTACCCTAAAGGGTCCGTTCTTATGATCTCACCTGACGGTAAAGGAAGAGGTCCCCTAGCAGGGCTGGGCCTCTGACTTGGACACAGAGGACGTAACGTCCGTCTAAGAAGTGGTTGCCCCGGTGGTCCCTTCGGTACATGGGTATTTTGACACATAACCAGTCTCTAAAAAGGTGCACGCTAATTATTAGCAGGGTGTACTAGTAGTACTTATAAAACCTTAACTTTTATGACATCTATTTGAGTTGTACACTTCCTTTTATAGTATAAGTGCAGAAACATGTTATTATTATCAAGGTATATCATATTCTGTACCCTATGCTCTTTTTCTCAGTTTCTACTTTTCTCTCATAAACGGACTCGTTAACTCTTTTACTGTAAAGATGAATCACTTTACCCCCTTTTACTCTCCTCCAACATCATTCTTTTTAGGTCTCAAATCACAACCCGTAAATTTAAAAAATTAGTAGAATTTACCTATACAAATAAAAAGCCCCCGAGATTTTAGTGACGTCGGTACTTTAATTTCCTGCGAACGAGGAACCTTCCTTTCAATACTGGTTGGATCTGTCGTATAATTTTTCGTCTCTGTAATGAAACGGTTGTTTCCAGACAGATCAGTTTCTATACCAAAAAGGTCATCAGTACATACCTACACTCTCAACCTGGTATTTCTTTCGACTCACGGTTTCTTAACTATGAAGACTTGACACCACAACCTCTTCTGAGAACTCTCAGGGAACCTGACGTTCCTCTAGGTCGGTCAGGTAGGATTTCCTCTAGTCAGGACCCACAGTCAGGACCCACAAGTAACCTTCCTGACTACGACTTCGACTTTGAGGTTATGAAACCGGTGGAGTACGTCTCTCGACTGAGTGACCTTTTCTGGGACTACGACCCCTTCTGACTTCCACCCTCCTCTACCCCTGCTGTCTCCTATTCCACCAACCTACCTTAGTGGTTATGTTACCTGTACTCAAACTCATTTGGGGTGCTCAACCACTACTTGTCCCTCCGGACCTCACGACGTCAGGTACCCCAGTGTTTCTCAACCTGTGCTGACTCACTGACTTGACTTGACTATGTATCTGTCTCTATGTGTACTTGTATATAGTGTTACATACATTTTCCCTTATGAGAGTTAGAAACCGACAAACATAAAAGTTAAATCATTGAGAGGAACCTCTGGAAAGGTACAGTAGTGTAAGACCGTGTTGAATAAGAAAAGATCGTCGAAGTGTCACAACGTGAGAACGTTTTAAGTTGTCAGGGAGTGACTGACTCTAAGTCAAACAAAGATAAATCTAATAAACGGAAACGATTGTCACAAGGTCCCCTGTAGGAACAGAGATATCGTCACGTGTGACTGTCGACAGATAGACTTCCCACATAGGGTTATCTAATTAAAGACCTATTTTTATGTAAGTGAAACGTCAAACTATCTGTAACAGTTTACGAAAGTGTACGTTCCATCGTACAGTGATTATCAAATGTCGTTCCATCGGTATAGTACACCTCTTCCGTTACTGTGGGGTGAGGTCATGAGAACGGACCTTTTAGGGTCCCTACCTCCTCGGACCACCCGACGTCAGGTACCCCAGCGATTCTCAACCTGTACTGACTCGTTGAAGTGAAAGTAAAAAGTGAAAGGTGAAAACACGTAACCTCTTCCTTTACCGTTGGATGAGGTAACAAGAGCGGACCTTTTAGTGTACCTGCCCCCTCGGACCACCCGACGTCAGGTACCCCAGCGATTCTCAACCTATGCTGGCTCGTTGAAGTGAAAGTAAAAAGTGAGAGGTGAAAGTACGTAACCTCTTCCTTTACCGTCGGGTGAGGTCACAAGAATGGACCTCTTAGGGTCCCTGCCCCTTCGGACCACCCGACGGTAGATACCCCAGCGTGTCTCAACCTGTGCTGACTTCACTGAATCGTCGTCGTCGTCGTCGGTAGAGTACTTGTTAAATGTCCAAAGAAATTTTCCGACAAGTAGTGAACTCACTGATAACACAGTTCACTAAGTAAACACATTTCAGTCTTATCGTTGACTGTGTCCAGGATCTCTTATTTCAAAGGACTACGATCCTTCTTCTCCTCAAGAAGGCATCGGTGTTCTGGGACGTTATGAACACACTAATGAAAACCAAGATGTTGACAGGTTTCGTCTCTTCGTAAAATGAAACCTACGTCATTGAAAAAGTGATATTTTTAAAAATGACACTATTTAAATTCGGTTCGAAGGTTTATTCGTCTCAAATTATCGTCCTACATGACCCCTATTGACTAATCGATAGACCTGTTTTCATTTAAATATGTCAGTATGAAATAGTAGATTTCGTTGACGTTTCTTTCTCTTCCCGGTTCATAATTTCCAGTATAATAGTTTTCCGACTTATAGATGCTGGTCTCGGTATCGTCGTTGTTTTTGTTGGTTAGATTCTTACTTATAAATGGATATTAGAATTCTCCTTTCTTAAAGGTTTCGGAGACTTTCCATCTTTTCCATCCCCCTTTTTTTTTTGTTATTTAAAGTCATTTCATCTTTTTTTGACTAAATTTTTACTTATAAAAACGTATTTTATTGGTTTGATTTTGTAAGTCGTAAATTCTTCTCATATATATTTTTATATAGATCTTTTCTTTTGTATTTTTTATTCCCAATTTAACTATGTTATAGTTTAGTTTATACAATAATATATTTTTACTATGAAATTTGTTTGGTTGTAATTTTAAATTCCTTTACCCGGTTGTGTATTTGTTTATGCAATTTTTCTTTGTCCTTGGTGTTCAAGTCATGACCTTACTATTACGAGTTAAAGTGATCCTTGGTTTATCTGTGTTTAATTTTGTTATATGACGTAAATTAGATACTTAGTGTTCCATAAATTTTTCCATGACTCTTTGGTACTCCGACTGTTCGCACTTATTTGACAATCACAACTAAAATCTTTCGTTATATCATGATCTCTGGTGTAAATATCTACAATAGAAAACTAACTGTATATTTAATAAAACAGAGAGGACTTTTTATTAGATATACATTTTATTTTAAGTTAGTAATTTTAATAATTGTAGTCGTCATAAATACTTTCTTGAAAATAAGATGGAGTGTAAGTTACTATTCTTTTATCTATGGATACTTATATATAACACTACCTAATAATACGTCTTAAATTGTGATGAATTCTCCTTGAATTCCTTTTAAGACTTTCTCTACCCTTATGGTCTGGTGGACTGGACGGAGAACTCTTTGGATATACGTCCAGTCCTTCGTTGTCAATCTTGACCTGTACCTTGTTGTCCGGCCAAGGTTTATCCCTTTCCTCATACAGTTCCGACATATAACAGTGGGACGAATAAATTGAATATACGTCTCTTGTAGTACTCTTTGCGACCTGACCTCCTTTGTGTTCGACCTTAGTTCTAACGACCCTCTTTATAGTTATTGGAGTCTATACGTCTACTGTGGTAGGTATACCGTCTTTCGCTTCTTCTTGGTTTCTCGGACAACTACTTTCACTTTCTCCTCTCACTTTTACAACCGAATTTCGAGTCGTTAGTCTTTTGATTGTAGTACCGTAGACCAGGGTAATGAAGTACCGTTTATCTACCCCTTTGCCACCGTTGTCACCGACTGAAAAAAAAGACCCGAGGTTTTAGTGACGTCTACCACTAACGTCGGTACTTTAATTTTCTACGAATAAGGAACCTTCCGTTCAATACTGGTTGTATCTATTATATAACTTTTCGTCTCTATAATGAAACGGTCGCTTCCAGGCAGATCAGTTCCGATACCAAAAAGGTCACCAGTACATACCTACACTCTCAACCTGACACTTCTTTCGACTCGTGGTTTCTTAACTACGAAAACTTGACACCACAACCTCTTCTGAGAACTCTCAGGGAACCTGACGTTCCTCTAGGTCGGTCAGGTAAGATTTCCTTTAATCGGGACTCACAAGTAACCTTCCTGACTACGACTTCGACTTTGAGGTTATGAAACCGATGGACTACACTTCTTGACTGAGTAATCTTTTCTGAGACTACGACCCTTTCTAGCTGCCACCCTCCTCTACCCCTACTGTCTCCTACGCAACCAACCTACCTTAGTGGTTAAGTTACCTGTACTTAAACTCATTTGGGACCCTCAACCACTACCTGTCCCTCCGGACCGCACGGCACCAAGTACCCCAGCGTCTCTCAGCCTGTACTGACTCGCTGACTTGACTTGACGTGATTCTCCTTGTTATTATTCCTACACTAATCGTATATTATTTACTTTTTTTCTGTGTTTTAAGTTATTTGTAATACTAATCAGGAAATCCCTCTTTGTAAGTGACTATCTAATTTTTTTATTTCCTTTACGTAGTTTTATAAATTTCACCAAAACAAACGGATCTCCTAGAAGTCCACCAATGAAAGATTTACATGAGAGATATATATAAACTTTACCAGAAATCAGTATTACATTCTAAAATACCAATTTTTGATTAAAGTACTTTACTTTTCATAAATACAAGACGTGACATTTCTAAGTAGGACTACGACGGAAAAAAAACTGAAATCTCTTTATTTATTTAAAAATGGAGACCTAGGACTCCGAAAAAGAATTTAAAACATACTATTCTTAAGTTTGGAATGAACTTCTTAATGTATGGACTTTCGCCGTCAGTCAGAGACGCAGCGATTAAGACGGAGGATTTCCTAAGAGTCTCAAAGGGTTAGAGGTTTCGTGAAGGAAAGTAGGACAAACTTTCTATTTAAGACACAACATAGACATAACGCCATTAACGGTTGAAATCGTTGTCCGTCACTGAGGGGTGTGGGGCCGTACTTGGACACAATCGCACGAGTAAACTTTCAAAGGTTCAAAGGTTTAGGACGAATCGCGAAACTTAAAGGTGTCTTCAGATAGTGGTCCCAAACGTCTGGTACACGAAAATTCATGACACAGGGTCGTTTCCCTTCTCTCTTTCTTTCGACTTCACGACTTATTCTTCAACTTTTGCCTATGAGTTTTAGGGGTGATTCACTAACGGTGTAGTAAATTTAAAAAGTTTACTGGTCTTGTGTGATTTCAGGGATTCAAACGAGACAAAATACTGGTGACTTGTCTTAATTTCGAGACCTTGTACTTATGGTCCCACTGACTGTCGGTTCAGAGGGAACTCCCGTTACGTCTCATCCTAATCTACACGTAAGGTTTCTACCCTAAAGAGAAGTGGGTCGAGGTTGTAGCCCCAGAATCGTAAAAAATTATCTGGCACAGTCTGAACCTAGTACTCTTTCTTATCTCTAAGTAGTCATTGAATTGACATTTATACGTTCACGTAATATACGTGTATACATCCTGTGTTTATGGGCATAAAGATGTGTATATATAATATACGTTCCGTACAATATGTGAGGAAATCTTTTAAATTTTTAATACAAATAGGACTATTTGTCACTCTATTCTACCCAATAATAACTGGGATGTACGATGACGATTCAGCGAAGTCAGCACAGGCTGGGACACGCTGGGGTCTCTACCGTCAGGTAGTCCGAGGGGGCAGGGACCCTAAGAGGTCCGTTCTTGTGACCTCACCCAACGGTAAAGGAGGAGGTTACGTAGTTTCACTTTTCACTTTCACTTCAGCGAGTCAACACAGGCTGAGTATCGCTGGGACACCTGACGACGGGTGGTCCGAGGAGGCGGGTACCCCAAAAGGTCCGTTCTCATGACCTCACCCCACGGTAGCGGAAGAGGCTGGGTTGTACTCGAAGGAGTTAAAAATAGATTAATTTGATTAATCCTTTGTGTCATGAACGAGTAGATCTTTGATGTCTCGACCAGAAATTAGAAGTTTCACCAAACTTTACCATTCAGTAAATAAGACTATAAGTCCATACATAAACAATAAAAATATATAATTGGAGGACTTATAAAAGATGTACAGAGTAACAGTTCTTATTCTCTGATAAATTACGTAATGTTCCATTATAAAGAGTGTACTCACAAGATTGAAAACTGTGACTAAGAAGTTCCATTGTCGTCTTCAGAGTATTTTATCTAAGCCAAACGGTAGTAAACCTTATTGACTCGTCGAATATTTATGTAAAGGGACCCCTGGAGTCGTCCAATACTTAAAAAATTCTCTGTAGCTCGTGAGGGTCGTTCAGTGTCCGTCAGAGGCCGTAGTGTCGAGAAGGTCGACCGGACTCGGAGCGACGGAGATAAACATGTAGAAGTGTGCTCCTTGTGAGATCCTTGATTTTTGACAAGGGAGGAAGTAATACGTACACCGCACGCTACGTTAAATGGTGGATTGTCTACAGTATCGATTCATGGGTCCTAGTACAGTACTAAGTAAGTAGAATTCTGTTAGACGAAGTCTTTACGTGCGGAAAATATTTAACTCTCTTAAGCCGAAAACTTATTAAGAAATTTTACGACGGATATTAAAATTAAAAAAAGAATTTTGTTAATGTCCGAAATCTAATAAACAAAAGTCCCATCGACTGAAAAAAAAAAAAAAAAAACCAAACTGAGACTTATAGAGACGGTATTTTTGTTATTATTTGTTCGTAGAAAAAAAAAAAAAATTGGTCTTACTAATAACTCCATTGAGACCTATAATAGGTTTTTAACTCCAAAATTACAGGTCCGTTTAGACCTCTTTGTAATAAAGAGACGGGGGTATTTCGTCTGTTTTTTTNAAAAAAAAAAAAAAAAAAACCAAACTGAGACTTATAGAGACGGTATTTTTGTTTTTATTTGTTCGTACAAAAAAAAAAAAAAATTGGTCTTACTAATAACTCCATTGAGACCTATAATAGGATTTTAACTCCAAAATTACAGGTCCGTTTAGACCTCTTTGTAATAAAGAGACGGGGGTATTTCGTCTGTTTTTTTAAGGACGGCCCACCGTAAAATGTATTATAACAGTAATTTGTACCAGATAGAAATCGCCTTCTTCGTCTGCCATTATTCAGTTTATCCCTACTTCTTAATAGACTTAGACTCCACTATGTGAACGTTTACTCATTGGCTTTAATAATAATTTCCGTCTTTATGCTGTAGGTCTAATCATCTCATTTTCCAACTTTCTTTACAAATTGATAACCCTCATTAATAGTTTCCGAAAAAGCATTTTCTTATCCAATGTGTCAGAGGATAAAAATCGCCGAATAAAAAGATACGATCTTATTTCTTGAGTATCTCAGAAGTGACGTCGACAAAGCCAGAACTAATTAGATTCATGAAATCGGTATTTTCCTTTTCATCGAATTAATTTTTTACAATCTCGTCTTATCTTATGTAAATGTTATTAAAGGGAAGAGAAAAACCGATTTACGTTCTTTCTAGTAGGAAAGAAAATCCCCCTCGCTTAGTTATAGACACGGAAATGTTAATGGGAGCCCCGCGTTACAATGTGTCGGCCCACGTGTTTGTTTCCTTAGTGCCCAATTTTGGTATAGGAAGTCGTAATTTTATTCTTGATAAATTCAGAACGATGTAATTAAAGACAAGAGGAGGAGGTTAGTTTACGATAGTAATGTTGAAAGTTACAATTAGGGTATTTTTGAAAAGAGGGTTTAATTAAGACAAAAATTAAAGGGAAGTTTCCCTAGGGTTGACTAAAGGATTAATGGAATTCCACTGATACAGAGTAATCCAACTACAACAAATCGGACAAATATTTTATTTAAATCGGAAAATTATAAATGTCCCGAGAACTCTTCAAACCGACATCGAGTATGAAGGGTCAACCCTTCACAGGGTCAACCCTTCACAGGGTCAACCCTTCACAGGGTCAACCCTTCACAGGGTCAACCCTTGAGAGACGAAAGGAGGGGACACTTAGGTCTTTAACTAAAAGACGTGACCCGTGAACATCCTTGGGATATTCCCTATCAAAAAAATTCTGAGACGACAGTCAACGAAAGGTATTCATAGACATTACTATCCGATAGCACCCTCTCTTATATGTCAATTTGACCTTGTCTACTTCTAAATTTTACAACTAACATACGACCATCTTCAAAGGAAAAACCATTCGAATTCTTATATAGATTTTTTAAAAGTCAACAGTGTCGCCCTTGTCCCTCTCTTAATCCGTGTCTCAAACCATCATAATTAGTAGTTCTAGATACTAAGATTATAGTGACAGAATGGAAGGAGTCGTTAATAGACCTAAAGAAATGGTGTGTGGGTCGGACAACGAAACGTCGTACCGACTCTGTCTACTGTTAGGGCTGTAATCAATAAAAAGTCACCCTTGAAGGGTGTTTTTAAGTTAAACAATACAAGTTAAGATGGAACACCAAATAAATTAAAATTCCCTAAAAAAATGATGAGGTACACTTCTATTATTTTGTAAAAATTATTACGAGTTATTATGGCGTGTGTCTTATTTTGATTCGTGGTGGGTGACGAATCGAGGGGTCTCAGGCATAATTTCCGATTTGTTTTGTATGGTGTGTTTTAATTCCCTTCCTTATCCTGGTTTGACCTATCTTGTTGTCCTCTCATAAAATAAAGTAACCGAATTTATATAGTACCCTTATATTTCGATAGGTATGAGGACTATATTTTAACTTTATTATGTAACGAAACGTCTAGGAAGTCCTTAACTATCTTCTCCGTTAAACCAATTCTGTAAAAGACTAAGAAAAGGAAAACCGATTTGAGTCTAGATATTTGACGTACAAATTTTCTCGTTAAGAAATATCGAAAATCTTTGTATACTTCTCTTGGAGTAACAAAAACAGTAACACCCTGATCAAATATCTAAGACGGAGAAGATGCGTCTTTTATACGGACGTTGTGTCAACCGAGGAAGTGTTCTTCCTCGAGGAACCATACCCGTTTTTAGAGATTCTTCTGAGTTGTCCGTTCAACAAAACTCAACGGGAACTTAACTAATTTTTCATTCTCTGAACTAAAGTCCTTAGACCTCTCCTGCTCTTCGATAGAAAATTCTCTGTATAGAAGTTTTGACCGTTGTTTCTTGTCAGCGTGAACTCCATGAACGACTACCTCTTAGATATTGGAGACGGTTGATTATAGATCGTTTTCTGAAATCAAGTCAAGTCAAGTCAACGAGTCAGCACAGACTGAGGTACTTAGCGTCGTGGGGTCCAGAGGGACAGGTAGTGGTTGAGGGTCTCAAGTGAGTTTGAGTACAGGTAGGTCAGTCACTACGGTAGGTCGGTAGAGTAGGAGACAGTAGGAGAAGAGGAGGACGGGGGTTAGGGAGGGTCGTAGTCTCAGAAAAGGTTACTCAGTTGAGAAGCGTACTCCACCGGTTTCATGACCTCAAAGTCGAAGTTGTAGTCAGGAAGGTTTCTTGTGGGTCCTGACTAGAGGAAATCTTACCTGACTAACCTAGAGGAACGTCAGGTTCCCTGAGAGTTCTCATCAGAGGTTGTGGTGTCAAGTTTTCGTAGTTAAAAAGTCGTGAGTCGGAAGAAGTGTCAGGTTGAGAGTGTAGGTATGTACTGGTGTCCTTTTTGATATCGGAACTGATCTACCTGGAAACAACCGTTTCATTACAGAGACGAAAAGTTATACGAGAGATCCAACCAGTATTGAAAAGAAGGTTCCTCATTCGCAGAAAATTAAAGTACCGACGTTAGTGGTAGACGTCACTAAAACCTCGGGGGGTTTTATTTCAGACTGTGACAAAGGTGACAAAGGGGAAGATAAAGGGTACTTGACTACCCTGGTCTACGGTACTAGAAGCAAAAGACTTACAACTCGAAATTCGGTTGAAAAAGTGAGAGGAAAGTGAACGTAGTTCTCCAAACAATCAAGGAGAAGTGAAAGAAGGTATTCCCACCGTAGGAGACGTATAGACTCCACTATAAAGAGGGTCGTTAGAACTAAGGACGAACACGAAGAAGGTCGGGTCGCAAAGAGTACTCTTTGCGTTTTCTGAATCGTTCCCTCTTTGTTGTGTATACTGTAAATAAGTCAGGTGAGAAAGAATATCCAGTCCGTCCAAAGATCAGGGTTTACGTGTAAAAAAGTCTCCTGTCCATTCATTCACTCACTCTATCCCGTCCACTCCGTACTCATAAACGCTAGTTGTAAACTCAAATATTAATGTTTTGTCTTTTCCCTGTACAGTAACAGAGTCTACTTTACGTGCACGGTCTATGTCTGTGTTGATAGACCGAGATGACTAACCAGGGTTAGACACCGTTCAGGATCCCAAAGGAGAATGGTAGACAAACTGGCTCGTTCAAAGAATGTGAGAAACATGAAGTCAAAGGAATAGACCTTTTACCCTTAATATTGTCGTAGATGGAGTACCTTAATGATACCCCTCATTTACTAAACTATGTAAATATCACGAAGTCTATCATGGACCATGTGTGGTTCCCGAAATAGGCGTAAGTAAAATACATGCACAAAACAAGACACGGAGACAGAGTTAACAAGGCACAGATGTGTGTGTGTCGTGTGTGCATGTTTGTATGAGTAATTATTTAATCACTAATTCTTACCTAAACCTCTTATTCTCTCTTCGACGTTTCTGACCTACCGAACATAAACAGGAGGTTCTCGGTGAGATAGAGGAAGAGGGACAAGACAGAGGAGACCCGGGGTCCTCCGACTGAAGACGGTCACTGCGTTTGACTGAGGGTACGGGAGTCCGAAAGTCCGTCTAAACGGATTTCCCACAGTGTGGGACCTCCGACCCTTCTGATTCCTATTACTACAGTCCCACAAAAGAGGAGACGAAGGAGGGACAACCTTACAACGACCAACCCACCCAAGGAGACGATTTCCTCGGTATTGATAAAAGTACCAGGTACTACGAGAGTAAGCGGAGAAATCCAGATCTTCCACTGTCGTGGAACAGAACGATCGGGACCCTACAAAGTAGTATAGAGTGCCAAGTGGCAACAGTTATTGGAAGGAATTGATCGGACAACTAACAGGGGAGAGAAAGAACGGACTTAGGAGTGACTATATATGAGAATAAAATTTACAGAACTACACAAGAAAGAAGAAAAGAATTTACTATCTTCTGTTTTTTTTTTTTTTATTCCATTACGTAGGTGTCTTTCGGACCTGTAGGGCATCCTCGCCACCGTTGTCTTTTGCGTCACTCATTTGACTGTACTTTTAGTCGAGTCACTCCTGGTGTCTCTCTTTCTCTTCTTTCGTGTCAGCGAGTCAGCACGGACTCAGAGACGTTACGGCACCTGACATCGGGTGGTCCGAGGAGGCAGGTACCCTAAGAGGTCCCTTCTCATGACCTCACCCCACGGGAAAGGAAGAGGTCCCTGGCAAGGACTGAGTCCCTAGTTTGGGTCCAGAGGGAGTAACGTCCGTCTGCGAAAACGACAGACTCCGAATGGGTGTTTTCCCTGGTTTTGTTGACTAGAAGGGGCAAAGGTTGGACTTGTTTTCGGACCTTTTTAGATGTGATCTCTTTCGCCTTTGATCACCTTCATTACCGATCGCCCTACTGGACTTCAATGATTCTCTCGTTGTACAAACTTCGTCATTATAGGAACCCTCCCCAAGGGGGTCTTGTTCGATACTCCTTTCGACCTATCTCGTAAAGTGTTCAGGTTCTTCGTCCTAGTCAAAAGTTCCAATGTCCACTCTGTCTGTCTGCAGACGGACCTTACCGAGACTACTGTAACTACCGAGACTACTGGAATAATCAAGACTACTGTAACATGGATGTCCGATTTGACATCTTCTCTGTTGGAAACCTTTATGGTTCAGTTGTTGATTACACGTCGTGAGAACAAAGAACAATAGTCCTTTGGATTTAAGTGTATCAATAATGTGTCGTTTTTTTTCTTATTTACAACTTTTATATAATAAGTCTGTTTATATTTCACTAGACCTTTAAATCACATACACTCGGATATTGTGACCCACAAAAAGACAAGTTCGTAAATGCACTTGTAAGTGCGTAAATACTTTTGTTTTATAACCTTTTTAACGAAAGATCTAAGCGACCTTGAAATATTGTGGGAGTCTCAGTTCTTACCAAAAGAATTATATTTACGTGTCACGAACCGCTGTCTCATTATTTCTTCCCGCACACACGCACACGTGTGTGCACGAGGAGATCTTCAGACGTGACGGCCTTTCGTAGTTTTACCACAGGTGTACCGACCAAGGAAGGAAGGTAATAATCGTTGGCTGAAACATAGCATGAAAAGAGACCTTTCTTACATGTGTTATGTTTACGACAAAATGTCAACGAATGTAAGATTGGTCGACTTCACTTCTTTTCGTTGTAAAGTGGAAAATAAAAGAATGTGTCATTTACATTCCCTATAAATTGGTATCATTTTTACTTAGAGAAAGGTTATTATTGTCGTTGAATATTGATGATTGTTGGTTTTTTGTGCGGGGTCTTGAAAAACAGTAAAATTTTATTGAATCTATTACAAACAAAAACACCAACCTGATAGTTGAGTAATATTTATTGATTTTTGAGGACTTGTAGATTTGTGTAAAGTTTGTACCAAACTTCACCGTCCTAAAATAATAATATTTTAGGAAAATTTTGATTGAATCGTAGTACCAAAGGATTGAAGAAGGGGTTGATTTCGGTTTGTTTTTGTTTGTTACCTGTATTTTCCTTTTCTTTCTTGGCTTTCACCGATTCTCTGCATTCGTTTGTATATTGTGAAGTCACAGACTCCAGACACTAGGCATAATTGGTGTGTTTACGTGAAGTCTGTTGTAAGTACTCTTCAAAGAAATTTTTATATGTCAAACCACCCACAAGTGAAGCAACTTGTTGCCTTCAAATCAAGAGTAGACTTGAGGATGTTCACTAAGATTCTCGTAGTTGATATTATAAGGGTTCTGAAAAAAATTCTGTGCTTTCACTCGTATAAGGAACTACCCATATTAAAGTGATTTAGGATTTCCCCAAGACCATAGTCCAAAGGACTTAGACCTTATAGATTGAGTGATTCCTGAAATTTTATGCCAAAGGAAATGTGTCCGAGTCTCATTTCTCGCATTAACTTGTACACACACACAAGTCAACGACTCAGGACAGGTTGAGAACCACTGAGGTACCTAACATCGGACGGTCCGAGGAGACAGGCACCTTAAAAGGTCCGCTCTCGAGACCTCGACCACCGGTAAAGGATGAGGTCCCCTAGAGGGGTCCCTAGTTTGGTGCAGAACACAAAAGACGTAACCGTCCACCTAAGAAATGGTGGACGGTAGACCCTTCGGGTTTCATCGAGTCAGTCATTTCTTAGGCGGATGTCACGTCCCCTGGGCCCAAGTTAGGGACCCAACCCTTCTAGGGGACCTCTTCCTTTACCGACGTCAGGTACCCCAGTGTTTCTCGACCTGTGTTGACTCGCTGGTTTGGGGGTTTATCGGTAACTCCGACAATTCAGGTTATATCTCTTAATCTTAAAGTCGTAACATCTATTACTCCTATTAATTGAAAGACCCAATGTACCTACTTTATTAAAGTTTTATTTCACTTTATAAAATAAATTGAATTAGTGATAATTCTTTGTAATAAGAACTTTTCTTTTAGCAACAATGTCCATTTCATATGTGTCGTTATGTCGAGTCGCCGTAATCCATGTAAGTGTAATAACACGTTAGTAGCGATCTTAAGTAGAGGTCTTGAAAAAGAAGAAGGGTTTGCCTTTGAGGTATAGGTAATTTGTTAAAAGGTAACGAGTTAAAGAGGTCGGTTACGGGGGATAGGAAAAAAATTTTCAACGAGTCAGTACAGTTTGAGAAACTCTGGGGCACCAGATTTTCAGATATCTTAAGAGGTCCGATCTTGTGACCTCACCCATCGGAAAGGGACGAGGTCCCCTAGAAGGGTTGGGCCCCTAGTTTGGGTCCAGAGGAGGTAGCGTCCGCCTAAGAAATGGTCGACTCGGTGTTCCCTTCGGGTTCTTATGACCTCACCCATCGAACAGGGAAGAAGTCCCCCAGAAGGGTTGGGTCCTTAACTTGAGTCCAGAGGACGTAACGTCCGTCTAAGAAAGGGTCGACTCGGTGTTCCCTTCGGATCATTGGTGTTAAGATGAGAGAGAAAGATTCTTAGACTGATGAGACGACGACGACGACGATTCAGCGAAGTCAGCACAGGCTGGGACACGCTGGGGTCTCTGTCGTCGGGTGGTCCGAGGGGCCAGGGACCCAAAGAGGTCCGTTCTTGTGACCTCACTCAACGGTAACGGAAGAGGTTATGTACTTTCACTTTTCACTTTCACTCCAGTGAGTCAGCACAGACTGAGAAGCGCTGGGGTACCTGACGTCGGGTGGTCCGAGGAGACAGGTACCCCAAAAGGTCCGTTCCCATGACCTCACCCCACGGTAGCGGAAGAGGTGACTGATGAGATCCATGGAGTATATTCACCTTAGTATATTTCAAACAAGAAGACACAGATCGAATTAAATTTTATTAGAGAAGTTCAAAGTAAGTGTAACATCGTGTACAGTCTTAAGGTAGTGAAAAATTCCGACTGATTATAAGGTAACGTATGTGTGTACTGTGCAAAATTTATATAAGTATATAACTATCTGTTTCTCGACAAAGGTGGAGACCCAATGTCACTTATTATGACGATACTGTGCCCGTGATTGAAGACAAACCCAGGGACGAAGATAATTAAAACACCTATATGGATTTTCACCTTAACGCCCCAGTGTACCATTGTTACAAATTGAAAGGGTTCTTGACGGCGGAACAAAGGGTGTCTCCGACATAGCAAAAAGTATAGGTGGTCGTTACGTGTTCCTAAATTTAAAGAGTCGTAGTAGGGTTTCAACCAATAAAACCAGAAAGCTATTATCGGTTGAATTACCCGCAATTCACTAGGGAGTAACACCAAAACTGAACATAAAGAGATTGTTAACCTATACAACTTGGAGGTTTTTGTTTATTAAAGTTTCAGACACGAAAAATCAAGGGTAGTCATGATCTTAGTCTTTCAACTTTAACGAAAGATATTAGTAAATCCAGTTAGATTGTAATATAAAAAATTTTCCTTTTGAATTGTCAGTGACGTATAATTTAATTTTAAATTACTTTAAGTGCAATATTTATTCTCATAGTGTCGATAAGGAAACTAACTTTACTACCTTTTTATAAAAGATGTGTGACATTTAACGATTAAATGAGAGAGTAAAGTTCTAATACACTCATCGTCCAATAGTATTCCATTTTTGCATAAGATTTTCTACTTCTTTTACAAATATGTACAAATATACTTTTCTTTGTTTTTTTAATAGTTTCTTCGTTTGACCCCATAAATGATTTCGTTATCAACCCGATTCTTATTTCTTTACAGTTTCTTTAACTCCCATTTATAACTTCTTCTTGATTTTTCGGTGAACTACTTTCACTTTCTCCTCTCACTTTTTCAACCGAATTTCGAGTTGTAAGTCTTTTGCTTCTAGTACCGTAGGCCAGGGTAGTGAAGTACACTTTATCTACCCCTTTGTCACCTTTGTCACAGTCTGAAATAAAAAAACCCGAGGTTTTAGTGCCCTCTACCACTAACGTCGGTACTTTAATTTTCTACGAATGAGGAACCTTCCTTTCAATACTGGTTGGATCTCTCGTATAACTTTTCGTCTCTGTAATGAAACGGTTGTTTCCAGACAGATCGATTCCGATACGAAAAAGGTCATCAGTGTACACCTACACTCTCAACCTGACACTTCTTTCTACTCGTGTCTTCTTAACTACGAAAACTTGACACCACAACCTCTTCTGAGAACTCTCAGGGAAACTGACGTTCCTCTAGGTTGGTCAGGTAGGATTTCCTCTAGTCAGGACCCACAAGAAACCTTCCTGACTACAACTTCGACTTTGAGGTTGTGAAACCGATGGACTACGCTTCTCAACTGAGTAACCTTTTCTGGGACTACGACCCTCCCTAACCCCCGTCCTCCTCTTCCCCTGCTGTCTCCTACTCTACCGACCTACCGTAGTGGTTGAGTTACCTGTACTCAAACCCACTTGAGGTCCTCGACCACTACCTGTCCCTCCGGACCGCACGACCCTAAGTACCCCAACGTTTCTCAACCTGTGCTGACTCACTGACTTGACCTGACTTGACTAGATTCAATTTTAAAAAAATTTTTAGAAGAAATTACCGGCTTACATTAAATTGCTCCGATACTCTACACAACTACGAAAGTAAAGTCTCTAGAAATGATTACAACACATATTTATTACCCCTGGTACCGACCTTCCTCGTATTTCTTCTTACCAATTCCGGTTCTTTATACCAGATAAACCTTTTGTCTACCGAACATTTTTAGGTCAAATACTTGCTTCCAAACGTCCTTAAAACGAGCAACCTACATTCTTCCCAAAAGGGGGTGAGAGTCATAAAGGTAAACTAGTGTCTTTCGAAACACCACTATAAAAACTTCGATCACTGAGACTACGACGGTCGGTTTCTCAAAGTTACCAAAAGAGACTTTTCATCAAAGTATGAAGGAAAAGGTTCTGTCATTTAATGGGTTTGTTTTCATTGTACACATCAAACGACCTCCGGTATATTTCTCTCTCTCTTTACACAAACGCGTCGTTGTTTCCTGACACCGAAATAACCGTCGTGGTAGTTTCGATTGGGTAAACGAACGGTTCCGTCACACTTAGGCGACGTTCTACACGTCGCGGACAATGTCTTTATTAAGAGGACCTCGTGGGTGAACGTCTGACATTGAGAAAGAAGTTCAGAGGACTAACTCTTCTTCCAAAAGACACTCTCACGTATCGACGAAAGTAGAAAATCGAAAGTCTTTAATGTGTACTTCGTTAAAACTAAAAGTAGACAGTTGTTAAAAAAAAAAGATAAATAGTTTAGTGACTTTTCTAAATAAGACCTTCGGGAAAGAATTGATAGACTAGTTGTTAGTGAAGACTATCATTACTCAACCTTAGTGAATTCTACACTAAGGTTCTTAATAGAACTTGACAAACTTAGATGACTGACCTTCACAAGAAAAAACTTCCTAATTATCCCTTGTAAGGTTTGATCTCTTTAAGATGAAGACAGAATACTATTATATATAATTTAGATACTTATACCGTGTGATGTTTAGGTGTTTTAAAATAAATGAAACTTAGGTTTCTGAAACAAGATAAAGAATTCGAGATTAAATTTCTGTTACTCCCTAGATTTAATTCGGGAAAACGAACACTTCTATTTGGAAATATTGACGTTTAGTGACTTGTAGAACAATTGACCAACTCGGACATCGGTCGACCTTACTATGTTGTACGTTTTTTTCTTTTTTCGATAGTTTTGGACTAAGTGTAATATTTCCAGAACTAAAACTTCAGAATATATCTCCAAATCCATGATATTTATTAAGACATGACATTAAACGAGTTACATTAAGTCATAGAAGATTGAATTTTTTTGTAATAAGTGAAGTAGAAGTCATCTCCTTACTAGTACCAATTTTCCTTAAATATTTTAGTTACGGAATCTAAATCGTTAATTGTTGTCCAAACTTAAGCATACAATAAATAAATTGTATAAACTGTTCTTATAAAATTATTTACGATCTTATTAAAAAATACTAAAACTACACAAATATAAACGATAGTCTATTATTACCTGGTATAAACGATCGTATACGACCGAATATGACGATGTAGACTAAATATTTTAGACTTATCTTATGTTTTATATATAAACGGTCATACAAACTGTGATGACTTAAGATAGTAACCCTCTACTGTAGAATTTTGTTAAGACCTTTTGTAGGAATTTTTGTGTGTCTTAATTCTGAGAACACGGTCTTTGTTGTAGTCCATCAATCAGAAAAAGGGAATAGATCCGGGGACCGGAGGACCTCATCCTCCCCTTTTATCCGGTAACCTTCATTTTTGTTTCGTGCAATCAAGATAATTGTGAGTAAAGTAAGAAGTTTTTTTCGTGTAAGTATAATGAAATTTTTATATGTATTGTACCCTCTCTTGTTCTACCGCCTCCTCAATCACCTGTACGTTATGCAGCGAGAGACGCCTATGTAGTCCTTATGTGGAAGTCTGTGTCTTCACGAACGTCTTGTCGACTCTCGTCTGTCCTGTTGGTCTGATCACCTTTTCTTATATCTCTTGGTCCGTTTTGGGCCATCCTGTTTCGCTGATTCCCCTTTTTGTCCTCACAGACATCCTGACCTGGACGGGAACCGTCCACCCCCCTGAGTTCGTCCCCAGGGTAGGGGTGTGACCTCGTTAACAGACCCAGTCTCCTCTTTGTAAATTCCGACTCTCACTTTGTGGACGAGACACCGTCGGGTTTACCTTACTCTTAGTCTGTCAGGAACGTCGTCGGAATGTATGGGGTCTGTCCCTGTGTCCAAAGATCTTTCACGTCGTCGACCCTCGACCTCATATCCCTAACACTTCGTTAGGGTCCCGCTCCCGACGATAACTGACACCTCTCTACCTGGTTTTCCGTCACGCTCTCCTCTAACACCACCTTTTGCGGAAACCTCCTTTCGCCCCGTCGGTACCTTCGTTCCGTTATGACGACTCAGTGCACATCCCCTACCTCGGTAGTGATATCGAAGAGAGGTGTGTGGTCGTAACCGTCGACTTGTTATCTCTCCGACCGGGTAGGTCGTGGACTTCGACCCTTGATGTCTCATCCTGAGGTTGGTCCCACCGGGGAGATACACGGACTACGTGACTTGTTGTCTCTTCCTGGGTCCGTTCTCTCGGGCGATTTACGGACTTGTCCGCCTCGATGCCTCTTTCTGATTGGTTTCTCCGGAACACTAGCGGTCGATGGTCTCGGAACTTTTGTCTGAGACTATCCCGGTATTGAGGACGTCGACTTCGTCAGGTACGGGGAGGTGTGGACCGTGGTAGTCCCGGGGACACTGTGTTCGTCGACATGGTGGAAGTACGAGTCGGGAGCGACCCCGTCTCGACGGTGTCAGTTTTTTTCAGAACGTAGATACGTGCGTCTCAACGAAACCACTACAGGTTAAGAAACGTTGGGGCACCTGACACAGGACGGTCCGAAGAGACAGTGACCCCAAGAGGTCCGTTCCTACGACCTCCCATAACCGGTTATGGGCAATGGTATGAGAGGATCTCGTGATACAAAGGACGACGGGATCGGCGGTTGAGGGGACTCATGGACCACAACGGTCCTGGGGACGTTGAGTTCGTCGACGTGGTGGAGGTGTGAACCGGGAGTGTCCCTGTTTGAGTTCAGGAGGTCCCGTCGGAGTCCTCGTTTGGGTCACCAGTTGGTTGTCCGTCTCCACCTTTATTCTGGTGTTAACTTTGGGTCCCCGTTACACCGCTTCTTTCTTCGGGGTTTTGGAAGAGTGGTCAAAATGTTCGACGTCTAATTTAGATGTACTAGTTGATCTGTCTGACACAGACACCTTATATATTTTCCTGTAACTCTCAAGGGTGTTTTCTTTTACGTCATCAAGACTACCGACACCTGTAACCTCCGTTTTTGTGTGTTCTCATCCTGGTCTAAGTTCAGACTCGACAGGGGTGTCGTCCAGGTCTCTCGTCGTCACAACCTCCCGTAGGATCCCTCCACTCCACCTGACACTGAGGGTCGCTCCCTTTCCTGGGACTGTCGTTCCTGAGTTCCTTTTGTAAATAATAAGAATACAAAACTGAACAAGACATCAAAGGAATCCAAACAACCAAAAAAAGGGGGAGGAGACAATATCAACGGTTAAAATAATCGTGATACTTTAGATTAGTTCCGAAACAAAAGAAAAAAAAATTAGTGTAAAAAATAACGACAATATTTGGAGTCGGAGATGCAACCGGAAAACGTCAAGGCACCTCAAAAAAAAAAAAAAAAAGGGGAGATAAATTAAAATTAATTTTTTTAAATTTTGGATAATGATAAAAAAGATGTAAATAAGAAAACAAACGAAAAGATTGACAAGAAAAGGGGAAAGTCAAGGAGAAATTACATATATCTAGAAGAAATAGATGGATATATATTGAAACGTGAAAATAAGAAAAGAAAGAAAAGAGTGGAATAAACACTCAAAACGAAAGTAACGACATAAAGGGCTAACTGTAGACCGAAATCAAAGCAAAAGGTCAAACACGAAATCAACAATCAAAACAAGAGTTAACCACCTATATTAAAAACCAAAGGAAACAAACGACCCAGTTAGATAACATGAAATAAAAACAACCTGACAAAAACTAAAACGAATACCCACATATAAGGTAATTAAATTAATAATAAACGGACTAAAATATTGACGGTAAACAGACCCCAAGTGGAAACCAAAGAGCAAAATGCATAAAAATTTTTAGAGTAAATTACGGTATTTTTTTTTTTTGTTGACGACACATTAGAGGAGAGGACCGGTCTCCAGTTTGAGTCTCGGAAACCTCACCCTCGTCACTGAAGTTCTGGGATCTGGTCTTTTGATCATTGGGATCCCTCATACTTTATCACTCTTGAGGGTGTTTCCTTGGTGAACTTATGTTGTCGTTCATAGTGGGTTGATGGTCATCGTGGGACACGTCCTGCGGAGTAGGTTTGTCGTTTGTTCTGTTTTTATGTTTGGATTAGCAGTCGTCTGTTCTAATGGTGGAGTGAGTCGGGGCAGGTAGTCTCCTTCTTTTTTTTTTTGTTTTTTTGAGTCGTGTTTAGAGTGGGATATGTTTGGAAGATGTTTGTTGACTTGGTTGGATTCCTCCCGTCTTTGGTTTTCCTTCCTTCCCAACTCGGAACTTCGGACCCTTTTCCTTTAGAGTTTGTGTCATTCAAATTTTTTGTTTTACTTTTCCCTCTATTTACGACGCGTTTACTTCCTTGTTTGATTTTTGTGTCTTCAGGTTTATTTACTTCTCCTTTATCCGTTTGATAGACTTTTTCCTAAGTCTTATTCCTGTCGTTTCTACTAGTTTTTGGAACTTTTGTTTTACCTCTTTTGCGTTCCTAGTTAATTGTTTCTGGATATCCTTAATTTCTTATTTGTACGTCTCTGTTTGTGGTGTTAATGACTTTAATTTTCAGAGAATCTTCCTGGTCGTCGTCCTATAGACTTCGTCTTACTTAGTCACTCGACTTCTGTCTTACCACCTTTATTGCAGACTTCTCGTCTTATTTCATTTTTCTTATTTTTCTTGGTGTCTATCAGAGTCTCTGGAGACCCTGTTATAGTTTGCGTGGTCGTAATCTTAATATCCTCAGGGTCTTCTTCCTCTCTTTTTCTTTCGTATACTCTTTTTAAAATTTCTCTAACATCAACTTTTAAAGGGGTTGTTCCTTTTACTTTATCAGTTAGTTCAGGTTCTCCGTACCTCAGACTATGTCCTATTTGAGTTCCTCTTTTTACAGTTCTGGGTATGATTAGTGTGATTGTTTCTAATTTGTGTTTCTTTCTTATCACTGTCGTCGTTCCCTTTTCGTTGCTCATTGTCTGTTCCTTTTGGGGTGTGGGAATTGTCGACTAGAAAGTCGTCTTTGAGACGTCCGGTCTTCCCTTGCCGTCCTATACAAATTTCATGACTTTCCCCTTTTAGATGTTAGTTCTAATGACATGGGCCGCTCCTAGAGTAAGTTTAAACTACCTCTTTAGTTTTCGAAAAGTCTTTTCGTTTTCAATTCTCTTAGGTCATGGTAGTTTGGTCCAAATGTTGTTTATAATTTCCCTGAATATATCAGTACTTTATGTTCTCTTCTTTTTCTAGATGTTTTAGTTGGGGTTCGTTAATTCTTTTACCATTATCCTTGTATATATAGTTATTAATGACATTTACATTTACCTAAGGGTTGGTTTTCTATGTTTGTCCGACTTACCTATGTTTTTGTTCTGGATATATATACGACAGATGTTCTTTTGTTGAAGTTTGGATTTCTGCGTCTATCTGACTTTCACTCTTCTACCTTTTTGTATAAGTGTTTACCTTTCGTTTCCTTTTGATTTCATCATTAGAAGTATAGTCCGTTTCATCTTCTCCGTTCCTTCCTATGAAGGATTACTAGTTCCCTAGGTAGGTTCTCCTTCTATATTGTTAATATTTATAGATACGTGGGTTGTATCCCTGTGGAGCTATGTATTCTGTTTGTGATTGTCTGTATTTACCTCTTTGACTGTCATTTTATATTATCCCCTTAAATTGTGGGGTGAATATGGTTACCTGTCTATTAGTTTTGTCTTTTAATTATTCCTTTGTGTTCGGAATTTACTGTGTAATCTGTTCTACTGAGAGTGACTATAGAAGTCCTGTAAGGCGGGTTTGCGTCTTCTTATGTGAAGAAGAGTTCACGTGTACCTTACAAGAGGATCTATCTAGTGTAGAACCCAGTGTTTAGTTTGGTATCATTTAAATTCTTTTAACTTTACTTTAACATAGTTCGTAGAAAAGGTTGGTGTCGTGATACTCTGATCGATACTTAATGTTCTTTTTCTGACATTTTTTACGTTCGTGTACCTCTAATTTGTTATGTAAAGATTTATTACCTGTCCAATCACTTCTTGAGTTTTCCCTGTTGTTTTTTAAGGGTCTGTGTTTACTGTTACTTTTGTGCTGTTGAGTTTTGGATACCCTACGTCGTTTTCGTCGAGATTCTCCCTTCGAATATCGTTACGTAGGATGGAGTCCTTTGTTCCTTTCGTAACTTATCTGTTGGACTGAAATGTGGATTTCGTTGACCTTTTTCTTGTTTTTGTTCTTGTTTTGGGGGGTTTTAACCTTCTTCCTTTTATTAGTATTTCCAGTCTCGTCTTTATTAACTTTTTCTTTACTTTCTTTATCATTTCTAATTATTTTGATTTTCGATCAAGAAACTCTTCTATTTCGACTGTTTGGAAATCGGTCTGAGTAGTTCTTTTTTTCTCTCTTCTTAGTTTAGGTGTTTTAATCTTTACTTTTTCTTCTCCAGTGTTGTCTGTTACGTCTTTATGTTTCCTAATATTTTCTGATAATACTCGTTGACATACCGGTATTTTACCCATTGGACCTTCTTTACCTGTCTAAGAACCTTTTCAAGTTAGAACGTTCTGACTTGATCCTTCGTCATCTTTAATCCTTGAGGGGTTAATGTTCGTGACTGTAACTTTCACACTAGTTTTTAGAGGGTCTTTTGTTTTTGGGTCCTGGTCTACTGGACGTGTCCACTTAAGATAGTTTGTAAATCTCTTCTTGATTACCGATAGGAAGATTTTGAGAAAGTTTTCTAACATCTCCTTCCTTGTAAAGGTTTGAGTAAGATACTCCGGTGGTACTGGGACTACGGTTTTGGTCTGTTTCTGTTGTATTTTTTCTTTTAAAGTCCGGTTATAGTCACTACTTGTATTTACGTTTTTAGGAGTTGTTTTAAGATCGTTTGTCTTAAGTTGTTATGTAAATTTTCGAGTATGTGGTACTAGTTCAACGCAAATAAGGTCCTAGTTAGAACGTAAATACGTTCCTAAGAAGTTATATACGTTTAGTTAGTTACACTATGTGGTGTAATTGTTTGACTTTCTACTTTTGGTATACTATTAGAGTTATCTACGTCTTTTTCGGAAACTGTTTTAAGTCGTGAGTAGATACTAAGTCAAGTCAGTGAGTTAACACAGGTTGAGAAACGCTGGGGTACTTAGCGTCATACGGTCCGGAGGGACAGGTAGTGGTCGAGGGCCTCAAATGGGTTTGAGTACAGGTAGCTCAGCCACTACGGTAGGTCGGTAGAGTAGGAGACAGTAGGGGTAGAGGAGGACGGGGATTAAGGAGGGTCGTAGTCCCAGAAAAGGTTACTCAGTTGAGAAACGTACTCCACCGGTTTCATAACCTCAAAGTCGAAGTCGTAGTCAGGAAGGTTACTTGTGGGTCCGGACTAGAGGAGATCCTACCTGACCAACCTAGAAGAACGTCAGGTTCCCTGAGAGTTCTCAGTAGAGGTTGTGGTGTCAAGTTTTCGTAGTTAAGAAGTCGTGAGTCGAAAGAAACGTCAGGTTGGGAGTGTAGGTATGTACTGGTGACCTTCTTACTGATGTGATGATTTAAATTAGATGTCTCAGTTACGCTAGGGATAGTTTAATGGTTACCGTAAAAAGTGTCTTGATCTTGTTTTATAAAGTGTTAAGTATACCTCTCTGTTTTCTGGAGTTTTCGGTTTCGTCAGAACTCTTTCTTCTTACCTCGATCTCCCTAGGTGGAAGAACTGAAGTCCAATGTGATGTTTCGATGTCAGTAGTTTTGTTTCTGTCTTTATATCTGTTTACCTTGTTCTGTCTTTCGGGTCCTTATTTGGGTTTGTAGATACCCATGGAATAAAAACTGTTTCCTACGTTCTTATATGTTACCCCGTTTTTGTCGGAGAAGTTTTTTACCACGACCCTTTTGACCTGTCGATGAACATTTCCTTACTTTAATCTTGTGAAGGGTTGTGGTATATGTTTCTATTTGAGTTTTACCTAATTTCTGGGTTTGCATTCTGGTGTTCGATATTTTGAGAATCTCCTTTTGTGTCCGTCTTGGGTACCACTGTATTTAATTTCGTTCTAGGAGATACTGGGTGGGGGATCTCATTGTCTTTATCTTTGTTTTTATTTGTTCATCCAGGACTAATGAGAATTTTCGTAGACGTGTCGTTTCCGTTGATATTCGTTCCACTTTTCTGTTGACAGTCTTACCCTCTTTTATTATCGCTTACTTTGTTGACTGCTTCCTAATAAAAGGTTTTATCTGTTCGTCGAGTATGTTGAGTTACGGTCTTTTTGTTTGTTGGGTTAGTTTTTCACCATTTTTCTGGATTTGTCTGTAAAGAAGTTTCTTCTGCACTCGTGTCGACCCAAAAAAAGTCGAGTCTCGAAACATTCCCCACGAAGAGGATAGAGTCAAATGATTGACGTTTGGGCCCCTTCCCCACTCCAGTCTTTAGACCGGAAAGTTCAGGAGTCTAAGATTTCACAGAGGGCGGCGGGGTCATGGACGAGGTCAAGTAAATGAGGAGGTTTTATACAGTCTTTTGTGTGTGTGTGTGTACTTTTCTACGAGTCATAGCGAGTAATAACCTCTCTACGTTTAGTTTTGATGTCACTCTACAATGGAGTGTGGTCAGTCTTACCGGCAGTAGTTTGTTAGATGTTTCTTATTTACGACCTCGCCCACACCTCTTTTCCCTTGGGAGAATGTGACGACCACCCTTACATTGAACTATGTCGGTGACACGTCCTGTCACACCTCTAAGGAATTTTTAGATCCTTATTTCGATGGTCTACTGGGTCTTCAGGGTGAGGATCCGTATATGGGACTCTTTTGGTTTCGACCTTTTCTGTACGTGAGGTTATAAGTGACGTCGTGATAAATGTTGTCGATCTTGTACCCTCGTTGGATCTACAGGTAGTTGTCTACTTACCTACTTCTTCAACACCTTGTATATGCGTTACCTCGTAATGAGTCGGTATCTGTCCTCGCGGAAGCTTAGCCAAGATTACTCCACCTACCTGGATCTCGGATAATATCTCACTCCGTTCAGTCTTTCTCTTTCTATTATAACGTACGACGACGACGATTCAGCGAAGTCAGCACAGACTGAGACGCGCTGGGGTATCTACCGTCGGGTGGTCCGAGGGGGCAGGGATCCTAAGAGGTCCGTTCTTGTGCCCTCACCCAACGGTAAAGAAAGGGGTTACGTACTTTCACTTTGCACTTTCACTTCAGCGAGTCAGTACAGGCTGAGAAGCGCTGGGGTACCTACCGTCAGGTGGTCCGAGGAGGCAGGTACCCTAAAAGGTCCGTTATCATTGTGTACATATGCTTTAGATCTTTCTGCCACGGTTTCTTAAATAAACGTCCCGTCGTCACCTCTTTATCTGTAACTATTGTCTGAATATCTGTACTCCTCTCCCCTCCTCTCCGACTTACATACCACTCTCATTGTACCTTTGTATGTAATGGTATACATTTTGTCTATCGGTTTCCCTTAAACGACATACAGAGTCCTTTGAGTTTGTCCCCGAGACATAGTTGGATCTCCCCACCCTACCCCTCTCTCTACCCTCCCTCCAGTTCTCCCTTCCCTATATATATATATGGATACCGACTCGGTACAACTCCAAACTGTCTTTTGTCGTTTTAAGACATTTCGTTAATAGGAAGTTAAATTTTACATATATGTATTATACTACAACGACGACGACTACAATCATAAACATTAACCCGAAAAGTCTTAAACATTAAGTTATTTCTACATACCAGGAATCAAGAGGTCTCAGATATTATACATAGAACATTTTCGCGATCATATTTTTACAAACCTCTGATGAAGCAATCCGTTATGGTTTTAGCTTATTAGGACCGTTTCCTGACTTCTCTGACATGGTTTTTACACAAAATATCGGTGACATGATATAAAATTACGATACACTTCGTCCATGAATTATTTATCTTAACTTATCAAAAGATTCCGAATTGAATGAAAAAATTTTAATAGATGAACTGTCTACTCAACCTGTTGTCATGAGAAAAGTATAGGAGTTATAAACACGAAGTCTTTTCATCAAGTCAGGAGACTATTACATCTGTTCGAATGGAAACTTTCCCTCGTTAACTCCCCCTCTCTTTTACACATACACAACCCCTTTTTGTATAAGTGGTCTAATCTTTTATAAAAAAGACCTTAAAAAAAAAACAACGATATGAATAATACACTCTACAAGTGTAAATTTGTAATGTACACAATACAAATTTGTGTAAATTTGTATTGTCTTTAAAATTTTACATACATTTATAACACTTTTAATTTCTATATAGATGTAGTAGATTAATGTATATTTGTTATATAGGTTCAAATAAGAGATAACTTCAACGAGACTACTATTCGTTTTAAACAAACAAGAACAGTAGTTTAAAGTCAAATTTTATAATGGTAACAAAATAAAAATTCACGAGACCAAGTCATTAAATGGAACTATATAAAAATAATAGATCCTTAATAAGGGTTACGTCAATGACCCTGTTACATAACCGAAAAGGGGATACGTCTTCTAACGAATTAATTATGACATTGTAGTTCTCACGTTTTTGTTAGTGTTGTATAATTTTACACACTCTATGAAATTGACTGATGATGTAAATTAGGAATGTTCTTGAGATATTCTATAAAATTACTAATTAGAAATATACATTTCTTTGACTTTAAGGCTTCCAATTCACTGTAAGGGTGTAACGAACATTACTCTTTTAGTCTACACTCGGGGTAAAAAGTACTGAGGTTTCAGGTAGTCTCTCTTTAGGAAAGGATACCGTTGGTACGTCTGGGACCGTAATTGGCAAGCAAAATACATATGTAGGATGGCCACTGCCCGAAGGGACCACCGAGTCTGCCATTTCTTAGGCGGACGTCACACCCTCCGGACCCAAGCTAGGGACCCAACCCTTTTAGGGGACCTCCTCCCGTGCCGTCGGGTGAGGTCACGAGAACGGACCTCTTAGGGGTACCTGTCCCCTCGACCGTACGTATGATGACCACTATTCCAACTCCCATATTCGAGTAACAACGACCTTATTTGTCAAACTTAGTGTGTAAGTTCGACCATTAAGTCACATAGTAGATAGTAGATAAAACACCAAAATTGGTCAGGTTCCGAGATTCATTTTAATTAAGTTCATTGTAAGTGACGACGACGATAATGATGATGAAACAGAGAGGGGGAGGGAGGGTAAGGAGGAAAAATAGCAATAATAATAATGGTAACAATAACTAACTAACGTCGTTGTGCATATCGAAAGAAAGGAAAACCTTTTAAGACAAAAGGGAGGAAGTTTACACTAAAGGATCACGACATCTATTTTAAGACCTTTCGACTGCAAATTTGAAAATTTTATTTTATAAAAAGTTTCGATCTAAAATGCCTTAGTCAGACTATCGTTTTCGTTGAGTGATTATTCGCTTAAATTAAAGAGCCTGTGAGTGATATTCATCATGTCATTGACGAAACCCAAGTACCTATTCAATGTGAATAAAAAGTTTCGATCTATACACGTATTGATTAATTTTTTTTGTACAGTTTTACGACATCGTTAACACCGTAGATGGTCTACGGCACTTCATGACTCTTTACTCATCACTTCTTAAGGTCCCCTTTACTCTCCGTTCGTCCAATTCGTCTGGTCTGTTCCTTCTTTCAATGACTGATGGGATAGGAAAAATCATTAAATCAAAATCATGATATACTATCTTACTAATATCTTATTTGAATAAAGGATAAAATTAGTTACTTCTCCTAAGACCCTTATACCGAGGAACTTGCACAAAGTGGAGAGAAGTGACGAGTCAGTCAGTCACAGAGGGTTCCGTCCACCAAAGACTCTGACACCGGTCGACTCACACTCCGTCCGTTCTGAAGTATCATTCTCCGTCAGTTGCTGAAAGAGTGAGTACTAGTCCGTTAGTGCACCTCTGGTCTTTGTCTTTCAGAGTTCAAAGAGATACCGTCTACGACACTTTTCGAACCGGCAGTCTCAGATCCTCTGCGTTTCTAATCAAAATCGTCTGGGTGTCCTCAACCGGACCAGACCAACTAATTTTTCTTGGACTCTTTAACGACTGTTCAGTCCGACAAAAGTCGGAAAGGACCACGGAGTATACCATTTCTTAAACGGTCGTTACGTTCTTTGGGTCCAAGCTAGAGACCCAGTCCTAGAGGACCTTTTCCCGTACCGTCGGGTGAAGTCATAAGAACGGACCTCTTCAGGTACCTGCCTCCTCGGACCACCCGATGTCAGGTAGCCCAGTGGTTCTCGGTCTGTACCGACTCACTGAAGTGAAAGTGAATTCCGACAAAAGTGGTATAAGGACTTCCCTTCTTATGCGCTCTTTTGCCCTATCGTCCTTTTCAAGGTAGAGTGACAGAATTCCCTTGCCGTTGAAAGGACGACGGTGGCAAGGACGGGCACCATCTTTTCTTCCAAAACAGAAGCCAATCAAACCTTGACAAATCAACAAGTCAGCGAGTCGACACAGACTGAGAAACGTTGGGGTTCCTGACGTCGTGCGGTCCGGAGACAGGTAGTGGTTGAGGGCCTCAAGTGAGTTTGAGTACAGGTAACTCGACCACTACGGTAGGTCGGTAGAGTGGGCGACAGCAGGGGAAGAGGAGGGAGGAAGTTAGAAAGGGTCGTAGTTCCAGAACAGGTCACTCAGTCAAGAAGTGTAGTCCACCGGTTTCATAACCTCAAAGTCGAAGTTATAGTTAGGAAGGTCACGCATATGACCTGACTAAAGGAAATCCTACCTGACCAACCTAAATGAACGTCAGGCTTCCTGAGAGTTCTCAGAAGAGGTTATGGTGTCAAGTTTTTGTAGTTAAGGAGTCACGAGTCGAAAGAAATATCTGATCTGCCTGAAAACGACCGTTTCATTACAGAGAAAAAATTATACGACAGATCCAACTAATATTGAAAGGAAGAGTCCTCATTCGTAGAAAATTAATGTACGTATTCACTCACTTCAGTGAGTCAGTACAGGTCGAGAAAAATTAGGGTACCTGATATTGGATGGTCCGAGGAGACAGGTACCCTAGAGGGTCCGTTCTCATGACCTCACCCAACGACAAAGGAAGAGGTCCCTTAGAAGAACTGGGTCCCTATCTTGGGATCAGAGGGTGTAACATCCGTCTACGAAATGGTAGACTCGGTGGCCCCTTCAGGTTAATGTGCGTAATGTACGTACCACGTCGGAATTTTTTTTCTCAGTACGTTTATGTTTATAAAACTTAATTAATAACCATTTTTCTCGGTTGTGTCTTTGTGTTATTACGTGAATTTACTCAGTATTAAATAAGGTCCTTATGTTCCCACTAATTTATAGTTCTTAGATTACCGTATTAGGTGATGTGTTTCCTTAATTTCTTTGTTGCATTAGTGTCTTCTCCTTTTATTAAACGAATTTAAACGGTCAGTCATTCTTTTAGTAATCCAATTTATCATTGTCTTCTTTGAGAGAATTTCTATAATTTCTAGTATTTTGGACCTAGTTCTACCGTCTCATCCTCCTACATCTTGAATGGAGGAGGGTGTTTGTGTAATTTTTACGTAGATATACACATTGTTAAGAGCACTTTCATTGACCTTTGACCGTCTTGAGGATGTATTAGTTTCGAGGTTCTTTCTTGAGGGACATTGACCCATCCTGTTTTTTTTTAGTTTCCGTAGTTCCGTACTAGATACAGGGACCCTCCCTGGACCAGAGGAGTTGCCCTCTTTCAGACGTACCCACCTGAGAGTGGGACCCCACACTCGTTCAACTCGGTGTTGGCTCGTGGAGGTAGGACCCCAGGACGTACCTCCTCCACCCGGGGGAGTAGACGACCCTTTACGAGACTCTGTCTATCTTCCCGACCTCTTTGGATCTGAGATGAGGGTTCCTCCCATGAATACGACTAAACGACTGTTAGCCCCGCCTCTCTCGGAACGTGACCGTTACGGTGGAGGGATGTGAGACGTCAGACTTCCCCACTTGTGAGGTCGGGGTGATTGACGTGTCGTATTGGATAACGTGCTGGACCCGTCTCTGAACTAGGTGGACACGTCTGTGGTCCCACGGGTCCCTTACCGTCTCATTTCGACGTCTTCGGAAACAATCTTGGACGTTCCCCACCACCCACATCGGCACTTTCTTTGACAGTCGTACGTACTCCTTACTACGATGTTTTCACGTATCGTCGATTCACGAGTTCGGGTCCGTTCGTCCCGGGCCCTGTCCCGAGCAAGATCGACGTCTCTGTACCGGGTTTCCTGAGGTCCACATCAGGTCTACCCCACCACTAGTGGTGACAGTCACGTGAATCCCCACACGTTACCGACTACGAAATCATTACTTGGGATCGAGATGGGAAAGGTGGAGTATCGGATCGTAATCTAGATCCTCTCTGTCCAGGATCCTCTTCAGACGCCTTCTCCGATGGGTCAAGAGTCCACCACCAAGTCGTCCGAGTTGAGAACGTCGGTATCATGAAACTGAGGGTCAGTGTCGGAGGTGTCGTACCGGAGTGTTATCTAGACCCTACTTATGTTGTCCCTTTCCTCATGTAAGAACCCGACGAAGACTCGTCTTCACCGTCTAGGGATGTGTCCACCGTGTGCCAGGAGACACTGACATACCCGGATCGAATGAAGTCGTCAGTGGAGAAAACCCCGTCCCGTGTATGAGTTTCCGTCTCCTTGGCTGATTTTGGTTGAGAGTCCCAAGCATACGGTTTTTAACCCTTCATCTCGGGTACGAACTGTTCCGCCTCTGTCTCGTCTCCTTCGGGACGGAGTACAGGTCGTGTCTGACATCAATGATGTGGTTGGTATAGGGATAGTTCCCCTATGACCGGTCGTGTGGGGTTCCATCGGTACCGGTAGTAACTGTGGTTTTGGTCCGGAGTGCGGCATTGTGACCTGGGTGTGGCAGACGTGCCCCTACGTACGCACGCACGATAGCGTAAGTTGAGAAACGCTGGGGTCTTGACATCGGTCGATCCGAGAAGATAGGTGCCCTAATCGGTCCGTTGACAAGACCCCACCCGACGGTAAACGAGGAAGTCCCTTAGAAGGGGGTCCACAGCTTGGGTGCAGGGGACGTAGAGACTGTAACCGTCACCTAAGAAATGGTGACGCGGTGGATGTGTCAGGGTATGTGTCCCTATGAGGATGCATTTTTGTACTGGAAGTTCTGGTGTCATCTATTACTAGAAGATTTAAATATCTCCTGATCTTTCGATTCATTTTACCTTTGCCTCTCCTTGATGAGTGTCGATTCTCTTGTTCTCTTTAAGGGATTTTCTTGTTTATTACTTTGTCTTTAGTGATCAGATGACCTGGAGGTTTAAGTTTTGATACCATTTTTTTTACATTTGACTTAATTCTTTTTAATAGTTATCTTTATGTCTTGTGATATTGTTCCTTGGTCTTTGATTTCTACTAGTTAGTTCTCATCTATTAATTTAACGACTCTATTTTTGGATAGATCTTCGTTATCTATCGTCTGATGGTTTCTTCTGCTCCGGAAGGGACCACTGGGTCGACCATTTCTTAGGCGGACGTTACACCCTCCGGACCCAAACTAGGGACCCAACCCTTCTAGGGAACTTCTTCCCTTACCGATGAGTGAGGTAATAAGACCGGACCCCTTAAGGTACCTTATATATCAGGAACCCTGACGTTTCTCAACATGTGCTGACTCACTGAAAGTGAAAACGAAAAGTGTCTTCTTCTTTATTCACTAGACCTTCTATTTTATTACCTTTAGTAGGGTAGTCTTGTTGTCTGTTTTTCTGTCTACTTTTATATTTCTTTCTTTCTTTCATTGAATACTCCAGATATCCTATTATAGTACATAATCGGATACATATAATATTTAAGGTCTTCCCCTTTTCTTTCTATTTACCTAGTTTTTACATAAACTTATTTAATCCTGACTTTTGAAGGATTTGGATTTCTTCCTTTGTATATAGTTCCATGTCCTTGGTGTCTCTTAGGGTTTGTTCTACATGGGTTCTTCTGGAGGAAGTTGTGTATGGTATTAATTTTACCGTTTTCAATTTTTATATATTAAGATTTCTGTCGTTTTCTTCTTATCAGTCAGTCAATGTTCCCTCGGGGGTGTTCCGATAGTCGACTAAAGAGACGTCTTTGAAAAGTCCGGTCTTACCTTATAGTACTATATAAGTTTCAGGACTGTCCCTTTTTGACTTTGGATCCTATGAGATGGGTCATTCTGATAGTAATTTTGTCTACCTCTCTCTTTATTAAAGAGTCTATTCGTTTTGCATTTTCTCAAGTCGTCATAATATAAATGGGATTTTATTTATCACTTCCCGGAAGAAATTTACCTTTTCTTCTTAGGTATCGTTTCCCTTTTAGTGTTTTCCTCTCCCTTCATACATTTTCTTGACTTCTCGTGAATTTATTCGGTCATTCAGATGATTTTTCGGTCTTTTAATATCTTCGTTCATACGGATGTCGATTATCGACTTTCTACGCGCACTTCTACATTCTGTCGCGTTTCAGTATTATACACCGTCTTCTTATGTATTTTAACGTCTCGAAAGTATTACATAAAGGTGAACGTACTGATAATCAAATTTCGTTCATCTATATCAATACTCTGTTGGATGACTTTAGGTGCCACTGGTTTTTAGCTTTTATGCGTTGTCTAAAATTTTTTGATTTTTCTTGCTTTGAGTTCACATGATCTGTCCTTTTGGTAGTTTGATGTGTTCCCTTTTGTTTTTCTTAATCTTTACTTCTTGATGTCTTTGTTGGTCTTTTGTGTCTAATTTCTCCGTTTTTAATGTATGGATAGTTATCAATGCAATTTACAGTTACCTGATTTACGGGACTAGTTTCGTCAGTCTCACCTGGCTGTTTTATCTCAGATATTATGCGACGGACATTCTCTAAGTGTAAGTGTAGACCCGTTTTATGTGTGGATTCGACTTTCACTCCCTACCTTTCTCTATGAAACACCTTTATCTTTCATATTGTTTCGTCCCCATCGTAATGAATATAGTCTATTTTATATGAAATTTTGTTTTCGGTATCTCTTTCTGTACTCTATTACTACTTCCCTAATTATGTTCTACTCCTATAATGTGAGGTATTGTATATACGTAGGTCACATCCTCGCGGATCTATATGCTTTGTTTATGATTCTCTGTATTTCCCTCTTTACTTGTTCTTTTGATGTTGTTCTCCTCTAAAATTGTAGGGTGGCTGTAGTTACCTACCTAGTCGTCACTGTGTTATTTGGTCCACCTGTATTAACTATCTATATCCTGTAGTGTAGGTTATTTTTATGTTTAATAAAAGTTCGTATGTTCCTTGTAAAAGATCCTGTCTAGTTTGTGGTTCAGTACTTTGCGTGGAGTTTTTAAATACTACTGTATTTAATAAAGTTCGTAGAAAAAAACAAACAAACAAAATTATGTTACCATACTTTGATCTTTAGTTGGTGCTTTTCTTTTTACCCCTTTCTTGTTTGTATACCTCTTACTTGTCGTACGATGATTTTGTGGTTACCCTGTTTTATTTTAGTTTCTTCTTTAGTCTTTCATAAAGTTCTGTTTGATTCTACCGTTATTTTAGTATGTTTAACAGAGCCCATGTCATTTGTCAAATTCTCCTTTTAAATATCACTATGTCCATAAAGAGTTTTTCGTTCTTTTTGAAGTCTATTTGTTGGTTTGTATGATGTATGTTTTCGTTACTTTCTTGTTTGCTTTGAGTTAGGCGTCTTCCTTCCTCTATAATTTCCAGTCTCCTTTTCGTTTTGTCTCTAATTTTCTTCGTTGTCCTTTCTAGTTATTTTGGTTCTCGACTAAAAAACTTTTCTATTTATTTTAGGTTTGTGAGATCGGTCTCATTGGTTCTTCTTTTCTTTCTCCTGGGCGTGTTTTAGTTTTCACTTTCTCCTCTTTATTGACTGTGGTGTATTTATATTTTTTGTGTTCTCTTTTGACCTTGTACACGGTTGTTTAGCCTGTTGTTTAACCTTTCTTCTTTACCCCTTCAAAGATCTGTATGTCGGACATTTTTGACTAGATTCTTCATTAAACTTGTTTGACTAGTGATCTTCACTTTATTTTAGACATTACTTTTTGGAGGGACGTTTTTTTACACGTTATGACCTACCGAAGGGACCTCATCATATGGTTTGTATGTTTCTTTGTGAATGTGGATCGGAAGAGTCTGATAAGGTTCTATTCCTTCTCCTCGTTTGTGAGGGTTTAAGAAAGACACTTCCGTTGTAATGGAACAAGGGTTTCGTTTCTGTATGTTTGTTTTTTTCTTTCTTTCTTTTAATGTCTGGTTATAGATACTACTTATATCTACGTTTTAAGGATTTGTTTTATAATCGTTTGGTTCAGGTTGTTCTGTATTTTTCCTAGTATATGGTACTAGTTCGACCTAAGTAAGATACCAGATTCCTACCGAGTTGTATACGTTTAGTTAGTATACTACTTAGTTATACACTATGCGGTATAATCATTTTTCTTTCCGTTTTTAACTTACTGGTGGAGTTAATCTGTGTCTATTTTTACAAACTGTTTTAAGTCATTAGTAAGTACTAAAACATTTTTTGGAGAGTTATTTCACCTATTTCCCCCTTGTATAGACTTGTGGTATTTTCGTAAATGTTGTTTGGGTGTCGGTTGTATTATTAGGTACTACTTTTCGACTTTGGTAAGGACGATTTAAGTCCTTACTCTGTTGTTAAGGATGAAAGTCGGGAAGATAAGTTTTATCACAACCATCAGGATCGTATCGTTAGTCTACTTTCCTTCTTTTCTATAGACTTACCCTTCCTTTCTCCATTTTAATAGTGATAAACATCTATCGTACTCTAACTCTCCTATCTATCTATCTATCTATCTATCTATGTCTTAGGAATTTATAGGTATGTTTTGATAGTTTAGATCATTTGTTTAAGGTATTTCATATTACATGTTCATCTTATTTGTCTTTAGAGAACGTAAAGAAATGTGTTTATACTTTATAAGTTTTCTCTTTCATTTTGTCGTTAGCACAAATTTTATCGTGTTTTTATTTTTGGATCCTTCTTTGAGTTGGTTCTTAGTCGTTCTGAATACACGATTTTTGCTATATTGTAACTATTTCTTTTGGCTTACACTAAATTTCTTTACTTTTCTATAGGGTACAAGAGTCTAACCTTTTAATTAGACCAATTTTACAAGTATGATGTCTTTCGTTAGGTGTCTAAATTACATTAGGGATAGTTTTATGGGTATAGAAAGTGTCTTGATCTTGTATATCAGTATTTAAAATATACCTTGGTGTTTTCCGGATCTTAACGGTTTCGGTAGGACTCCTTTTTCTTTTTCGATCTTCGTATTAGGTAAGTCTGAAGTTTGTATGATGTTTGGATGTTATTAGTTTTGTCGTACCGTAACTGTGTTTTAGTTGACCCCTTAGTTACCTTGTCTCTTGTATCTTTGTTTAGTTGCGTGGATGTTAGTTAATTAAATGTTATTTATGTCGTTCTGATATGTACCTCTTTTCTGTCAGATAAGTTGTTGACCACAACCCTTTCGACCTATCGATGTACATTTAGTTACTTCAGTCTTGTGTGAGAGTGTGGTTTTGAATGTCATGTTTTGAATGTCCTCAAAGTTCTAGATTTATGTTCTGTGTTGTGGTATTTTGGGGATGTTCTCTTATCCGTTTTGTAAGAAACTGTACTTAGTATCGTTACAGGATCTAGTCGAAAAGTTCCGTTTTTTTTTTTTTTTCGTTATATTTGTTTACCTGGTTAGTCTGTATTTTCGAAAACGTATCGTTTTCTTTAGTAGTTGTTTTGCTTTCTGTTAGATGTCTTACCCTTTTTTATAAACGTTTCTTACACTGACATTTCCCCGATTATGGGTTTTATGTGTTCGTAGATTATGTTGAATTATAACTTTTCGTTTATTAAGTTAGTCTTCAACCTTTCTTTTGGGCTTCTCTGTAAAGAGGTTCCTTCTGTGTCTAATGGTTGTTCGTGTACCTTTCTACGAACTATAGTGCTTAATAATCTCTTTACGTTTGATTTTAGATGTTATTCCATAGTGGACTGTGACCAGTCTTACCAAGAGTCTGTTTTTTTATTAGATGTTTCAGTATTATTTATGGTCTCACTCACATCTCTTTTCCCTTGGGAAATGTGACGACCGTCCTTACATTTAACCACTTTTGTGACACCTTTTGAGATGCTTCTAAGGAACTCGTTTTTTTTTTTTCTCGATGGTATACTAGATGGTTAGGGTGAGAACCCATATATAAGTCTTTTTTACTCTTGTCGTTAAACTTTTCTACGTACGTGGGGTTTCTAGTGTCGTAGTGATGAATGTTTTGGGTCCCGTACCTTCGCCGGGTTCACGAGTAGTCATCTGTTCGCCGAAGTCTTCAACACGGGATAGGGCGTCTCTTACCCGAGAGTGTGGTGGTGAGTCCGTATTATTTTCGTGCTTTGTGACAGTAAACGTCGTTATAGTTACTTGGATCTCTTATAATATGAATCACTTCAGTCTGTTTTTGTTTACGATATACTACAGTGTGTGTGTATCTTAGATTTTTATTATGTTTGCTTAGATATATGTTTTGTCTTCGTCTGAGTGTCTGTCTTTCGTTTGAATACCGATGGTTTCCCCTTGTCTCGCCCCTTCCCTTCTTAATTCTCACGCCCTAATTGTCTATGATTAATGTGTTTGTCAATTCGTTGTCCCTAAATGACATCCCGTGTCCTTTGATATAAGTTCCGGAATATGCTTGTGTGTTACGCTATATTACGTTTTTTTTACTGAGTTAGTGGAACGACATGTGGAATTTGATTTTGTCATAAAATTTATTTGACATGAAGTTAATCTTTTCTAGTCCTTGGTCTGGTCCTACAGGTAAGAACGGTGATACACTATGTCGCATATACACCTTAAATTCTTTATTTTGTTTGGTCACTTGTTTTGCTCTCTTCGTCTGAGAGCCTATGTGTCTTGTTCGATCTTTCACCTCTTTCACTTGTCGGAGAACTATTTTCCCTGTCTCCTCTCGTTTTTTCAACCGAATTTCGAGTTGTAAGTTTGTTACTTCTAGTACCGTAGACCAGGGTAGTGAAGTACCGTTTGTCTACCACTTTGTTACCTTTGTCATTACCCGATAAAAGAACCCGAGGTTTTACCACTGACGTCGGTACTTTAATTTTCTGTGAACGAGGAACATTCTTTTCGATACTGGTCGGATCCGTCGTATAATTTTTCGTCTCTGTACTGAAAAGACTGTTTCCAGACAGATCAGTTTCTATACAAAAAAAGTCATCAGAATATATCTTCACTCTTGACCTGGTATTTCTTTCAACTCGTGACTTCTTAACTACGAAAACTTGACACCACAACCTTTTCTGGGAATTCTCAGGGAACTTGTCGTTCCTCTAGGTTGGTCAGGTAGGATTTCCTTTAGCCAAGACTTATAAGTAACCTTCCTGACTACGACTTCGACTTTGAAGTTATGAAACCGGTGAACTACGTTTCTTGATTTAGTAACCTTTTCTGGGACTACAACCCTTTCTAGCTTCCGTCCTCCTCTACCCCTGCTGTCTCCTACTCTACCAACCTACCGTAGTGGCTGAGTTACCTGCACTCAAAGTCATTTAAAACCCTCAACCACTACCTGTGCCTCCGAACCACACGACGTCAGGTACCCCAGTGTTTCTGAGTCTGTGCCGACTCGTTGACTTGATTTGACTTAGTGACCTCTCTCCCTTGTACCACCCTCCCCTTATGTCCCCATCTCATTTTTTCTAACAACACCTTATATACTATAGTACACACACTTTCAAAACTTTAAACATTTCGTGATGTCTTACATTTCTTAGTAAGTTCTTTTTTCAACTTTTATTAATTTAAAATTTTCTATTATTTCCACTAAATAAAAAATTTTTAGTCGTAAAAAGATTCGTCGTTTTTAATAATGGTAATTATCGTCCCTACACTGTTCGTATAGACGGTAAAAATAATAATAAGTAGTCAGACCTTTTCGATCTATTTTGTAATTCTGTTATTTTAATTTTCTAGCAATACACAATCTCTTTCATCTTTATTTAGAATGATGTAGGGGTTTAGAGACTAAATTTTTTAAGTGATCTTAAGTATTTTCATACACTATGTGACGAACGTATTTTATGTTTTGTGTTTTAATCTACGAAAAAGATATGATTTTTATTCAACCTTCATCTATATCGTTTTGACAAAATAATTGTTATTATGATGTTTTTTTTAGTGTTTTAAGAATCCTTAATTTTTCTTCCCTTTTTATAGATATCTTTTTATCCTTTCTTTATAATGACTTCCTGTATACACCTTATATTTGTTATACAGAGTCCTCCCGTACCGTTGGGTGAGGTTATAAAAACGGACCTTTTAGAGTACCTGTCTCCTCAGACCACCGGATGTCAGATATCGTAGGGTTTCTTAACCTGTGTTGACTTCGATAAATCGTGTGTGTATACGTTTACTATACAGATGTTTCCTTTCCAATAAATTGACCTACCTTTTTTGTACGATACTATCTTTTATTTTACCTGTTTAATGATTTATCTTAGAGTTCTAAAAAAAGTTGAACTATTTACAGTTACATTTTGAATGTACTTTCTTCATGGTAAAATTCTATTAGTCTTTTTAATGTTTTCTTTCATTATCTCTGAACAGGATATTTTATTGTAGTACTGTATTTTGTAAGTTGAGGTTAAACATACCATAACCATATCCATATCAAGTCGTGTGGAATCTCGTCTTATCACTTAGGTCTTTTTCTAGGTTTACATATACTTTTGAATTTTATGTCCTATATTACTGTAAAGTTAAGTCTCATTTTTCTCTCCAACAACGAGTTGATTAATAGATAGACCTTCGGTTATTTTATTCAATTCAAGAGGTAAAATCTCGTATGTTTTCGATTTAAGGTAGACCCCGTTTTTGACTTTATATTTCTCCTTTTGTTATTTTGGAACAGTTTTTGTGTATCCCTTTGATAAAATCAGACCCTTCATACCCTTTTCTCTTCCTTTTTGAAAAGTGAGTTCACTTTTGTCCTTTACTACTTTAATTTCTACACAGATAGGTAACATCTGGTATATTTTAATGTCTCTCTATACTGTATATTATTATTTATCGTCTCGAACCATTTCTGAACTTACATATTCTGTTTACGTCCCTATCGTAGTATAGCATACCAGGTCGTTCGGGTGACGACCGATATATGGGTCTTTGTTCTTCTCACTAAGTTTTTCTGTGTGCGTGGGCGTAGTGTCGTCGCGACAAATGTCTTGGGCACCGGACCTCTGTTGCACTCACGAGTGGGGTCTGTTCGCCGAAGTCTTCTACGCGACGTGTGGTGTGTGTTACCTGGTGAGTCTACAGTCTTTTCTTACTCTATAACGGTGCGAGTCGTTGTGACTACTTGGATCTCTTATAGTACGAATGACTTCATTTCAGTCTCTTTCTGTTTATGTCAGACTACAGTGAATGTGTACCTTAGAGTTTTACCATGTTTCTTAGACATACGTTTTATCTTCGTCTGAGTGTCTGTACCTTTCGTTTCAAAACCAAATGGTTGCCCACTTCCTCCCCCTCTTTGTTTAATCTTTATGTTCTGATTGTCTATATTTAACGTTATGTGTTTTATCTTTTCGTCGTTCCTGACTGACATATCGCGTCCCTTAATGTAAGTCATGGAACATTGTTGGATATTACCTTATAGTAGTCTTTTTTAGTGACATGATGGGTGGATTTTGATTGTGTCATCGCTTTTAGTTCATGCACACACACGCGAATCAGTAAGTCAGCACAGGTCGAGAAACACTGGGGGCACTTGACATCGGGTGGTCCGCGGAGACAGGTACCCCTAAGAGGTCCGTTCGTATGACCTTACTCAACTGTACGAGAGGAGGTCTCATTTAGTTCTTATGAAGTTAATTTTTTTTTATGACGTAAATACGTAGAGAACTTTTAAATGATGTTTTAACATAAACGTTTGGGTTTCTCTCTTCCTTATACGTTATCGTTAAATACCCTCTGGTTTGGTTTGTCGAACGTTAATTTTCTTTTTTACCATTTGAGTGATCATAGGTCCCTTTAAACTATTACACTATTCCGATTATAAGTAATGAACTTCTTTTTATTTTCTGGTTATTGATGGAAACTACATTACTATACTCATCTCTCAATGACTGCCTTTACACTTTACAAAATAGTAAAACGTGTCGTCAATTTTGTGATGAGTTTAGATGAAGACAGGAAGGATAGATAGACTAAAACTGTAAGGACGAGGACCCCAAGGTACGGTAACTCCACCCTTTTTATACACAAACCTACGTAGGTCTTCCTTCACTTGATAGATACTTAATTAGAAGTGTTTTGTGACCTATGTACGATTCAGTACCACCTCGTACGGTATCTTACTTTGTCCTGGTGTACTCGACTAGACTTTACTAGAGTACTACACAAAAGGGTTTCTCTTTCGTTCTACCTCTTTTAATACATTTGGTATAGGGAAAAGACTTCCTTTGGTACTAGTTGGAGTATATACAAATACAATGTACATATACCCCGAAGGGTCCGCCACGATCGCCATTTCTCGGTCGTCCTCTTTCAAACGGTTACGTCCCCTACATTCGGTGCGCCCGAGCTAGAGGCTCAGTCCTTCTTGGCGACCTCCTCCAATACTGTTGGGTGAGGTCATAAGAGCGGACCTCGTAGGGACCAGTCTCCTCCGACCACCCGATGTCAGGTACCCCAGCGTTTCTCGACCTGTGCTGTCTTCGTTAAATCGTACATACATATACGTGTACATATAAGGATGTACTAACGTACTATACTTTTGTCGTACTTTGACACGTATTCTTCATCAATTATAGGATGTTGAATATCCCTTCCTTTTGTTTCTCCTTTATTCACCCCCCTTTTTTCCTCTTTTTGTGTTATTCTTTTCGTATTGTGTATATTAAGATGAAGACACAACTACACTTCGGTATATATAACTGTAAATACCTTAGAATTTCCTTTAATTATTTTTGTTTCTCTTCTTCGACCCTTTCTACAGATATGACACTCACGGTATTTTTTCCCACTTTACAAAACTCGTAAAATAAAAATAGTGTATATCCGACAATAAATGAAAACCAGTGTTACAACCGTCTTTATGGAAATTTTATAATGTAGATGAAGATATTTCCTTTAATCGTACAAGATCCCGAAACAATTTTGAGGTACAAACCTTAAGTATGACATCGTTATCTGGACTTCTTACGAACGTCAGGTCTGGGTAATTTTTACCCTTTACCAATCAACTTCCTATAAAGAGTTTTTAAGTTTTTGATCACCTGTGTTGTTTTTTCTTAGATTGGGTGTCCGTTTCTCTTTTGTGATCACCAATGGTCGTCCGTACCCTCTTCCCGACTCTCTCCATTTTATCCCAAACCGCTCGTTTTCTGTGTTTGATGACCTACCTTCTCTAAGTTCCCACATAACCTTTGGTACTCCTTTGTCGGTCACAAATATTGACGTTTACATCTCATTAGAAATTTTTAACATAAAATATTTTTGTCATAATATTTTTATAGAACCGGGTTTCATAAATAAATAAAGAAAAATGAACAAACCGTACACCCTAGAATTTAACTTTTTTTTACTTTTTTTTGGTGTTTTTGTAAAAGAACCAAAGAAAATAAGTTCTTTACCAGTTCTTGTGTTACGACGACAAGAGTCAAAGGAAGTAAGCCGCTCGTTCGTCCGTGTATCTTACGAAGAAATGTTCTCAACTTTCCTCAGTCTTCCAATAATTCGGAGAATTCTTACCTTCCTTTATTCGAAAAGCCTTCTTGGTCTACCTTAAAATTAGACTTTGGTGTAACCGTCGACCCGAGGGTTCCCGTACCTTCAAACAGAGAGGTTAAACTTTATACAAGGACAAAGAGAATCGAGACTAATAAACAGACAATTTTTCTACATCATAATAAAGGAATGGTTGTAGCCATCCTGAACTTAGGGAACAGACACAGACAACCACAGAATGGAAACGCAGTAGTAACGTATCCGACAAAGTCATTTGACGGAAGCAAACAGGTGAGTCGCTCACAGAAAACTTACGGGTGGTGCCCGGTCGGTGACACGATCCATGTGACGTACGCATTTCGACGTAATCCCTTCGAAATGACAATGAAGTCGTATAGAGGAGAGACCTTTTTGAAGTTCTGCAGGAACGGATGGAAACACTATAATTGCCGGAGGATATTTCCCAAGGATGTTATCGACACGATCTCTTTGACGACGAGTAACTTGCCACGACCTCACGGAATACGACGTGTGACATGTTGTTATTTACGATATCTTTCCAAGATCACGTAAACTACTATAGACCGGTCGAATGGGTATTATTGAGACTGAAGTAACACCTTCTTCTCGGAAGATACGTTCCGTATTTTAGGTTAACTAAAAATACTTTATTCTACGATACTTCTTCTTTACGTAATTCACATGGCATAGTGTTATTAAGGTGAAACATTCGATTTACCGAAACCCTTGTAACAACTTTTACGACAGTGACAAGACTCGTATGTATTTTCTCGTTCTATTCCGGTTATTAAATTTTCCGTTACGATAAGGATAAGTTTCTAAAGAAAGGAGTTAATTATTTCGTAAAAGAGGAGACACAGTCAATTTTTATTTTAGGTTTTATCGAAATATACTATACTAGTCTGTTTCTCGTTATACATTCAATACAACTAAGATGTTTCAAAGAAATAACTTAAGACCCGAACGACGATAGTTTGAAGTTAAATTCTGTGGAATATCTTAGATAATACACATAAAATTTACTATGTAAATACGAACCCGCCGTAAATAGTTTAACAAAATTTCAATCAAATAGAGTTCTTCGGACCAATCACTTTAAAACATTTGTAAAGATTCTATTACCCTATACTTACGTCTTTTCGTTCGGAAGACTAAAGACCCTGCCTTTACATCGAGAAGATAGTCTGTCATTTGACGCCACTCAAACCAACTCATCTATTTTCGTGGACGTCGTGACCAAGAATTAGAATAAAGGCCGGATATGTGAACTTCTTATATCGTTCGAGGTCATTTATTATCTCTGTGCCACCCTCACGATGACACCTACCTCTCCATCTGACTTTTACTCGTTGGTGGGTGGTCGGGTGCACTTTCTCTGCTACTCATTTACGAGAAGACCGTCTGTATAGACTTACATCGATTTTGATACCCCTGTCAAGAACTTGGGTCGTCTGACTGACCACGTAATTCGCGTCCGCCGACGGTGGCTGGCCGCGTGATTTCGCACCACCTCTCCTCGATGAGGTGTAGTCTCCGTCCCCGTCTTCGACCCTCCTGGGGTACAGACTTCCCGTCGACGGTTCTCCTCAATGGGGTGCAGACTTCTGTCCCCGTCGCCGGCTCTCACGGTCCGACGCTGCCACGTCCTTACCGACTCTCCTCGATGGGACACAGGCTCCAAACCCCCCTGCCGGCTCTCCTCGGTAGGACACAAGCTCCGGTCCCCGTCGCCGGCTCTCCTCGTTGGGGTGCGGACCCTCCGCCGGCTCTCCTCGGTGTGGTGCTGGTTCATCGCCACCGACGCGTCCGTGTCCTCTCGGATCTCCTCGATAGGGTGCAACTTCCAGTCCTTCCCACCGTCACTCCTCTACGGGGAGTAGGTTCCATTCCTCGTCGTCGACGCGAAACGACCTCGTCAACACTTCTCTAAGGGGTACGGGTTCCATTCTCTTTGGGTTCATTCTACCATCCACAACGTTCTCCCGTAGTCTCCCGTCGGTGTGACTTTGGTGTGAGTGTCTTTTGATCAGTTAGATTAGTGTGATCCCGGTGTCGGAACAGATTGAGTTACTTTGGTTCGGTACGGAGACCCCGTTGGGTTCTGCCCGCCCAGTACCACCTCTCCAGTCTGTCTTACACCAGGTGACCTATTCCCTTACCGTTTGGTGAAGTCATAAGAACGGAACTCTTAGGGTACTTGTCATACTTTTCCGTTTTACTACCCTATGACTTTCTCCTTGAGGGGTCCAGTCATCCACGGGTTGTACGATGACCTCTAGTCACCTCTTTATTGAGGTCTTTCTTACTTCCCTACCTCGGTTTCGTTTTTGTTATGGGTCGACACCTACACTGATCACTATCTTCGTTCCAGGCTACGACATTTCTCGTTACAACGTATCCTTGGACCTTACAGTCCAGGTACTTAGTTCCGTTTAACCTTCACCAGTTTGTCCTCTACCGTTCCCACTTGCAGCTGTAAGATCCATAGTCGTTTGATTTTACCTGACCTTACCCACTTAAATTGAGTCTACTGGCAATATAGATGATAACGCCAGTCCTTAGGGAGTCTTCTTTACCTCATCGGTAGTACCAGTTGTCTTCTCAGGCTTTACGTCATGAACCTACGTTAGAGTTTTTACTGTCTTACTAGAACCAAGCAGAGGTTCAGTTTGGTAAGTTATAGTACCATTAGGTTCAGATACGGGGTTGGTCATTACGACTTCTTCGACTTCACCTTGCCAAGATACTTCTGGATGTTCTGGCAAATCTTGATTGTGGGTTTTTTCTATAGGAAAAGTCATATCCCTTGACCTTACGTTTTCATCCTTCAGTTCTTTGTGGACCTCATTGTCCGTTTAAACCGGAACCTTACGCCTTACTTCGTCCCGTTTCTGATTATCTCAAAACGTTTCTTTTAAGTGCCCAGTATCGTTTGTGGGAGAAGGTTGTTGTGTACTCTTCTGAGATGTGTACCTGTAGTGGGCTACCAGTTGTGACTTTAGTCTAACTAATATAAGAAACGTCGGTTTCTACCTCTTCGAGATATGCCAGTTGTTTTTGTTCTGGTCCTCGACTGACACCGAGTCTAGGACTCGAGGAATAATGGTTCAAGTCTGAGTTTGACTTCTTTCATCCCTTTTGGCGATCCGGTAAGTCCATACTGAATTTAGTTTAAGGAATGTTAATATGTCACCTTCACTCTATATCTGAATTCCCGGATATAGACTATCTGTCTCACGGACTACTTGATACCTTACTCCAAGTACTGTAACATGTCCTCTGTCCCTAGTTCTGGTAGGGGTACCTTTTCTTTACGTTTTTTCTTTTTACCGACAGACCCTTCCGGAATGTTTATCGATACTTTTCTTCTCTTCGTTTTTCGTTTCCTCTTTTCCTCACTATATTCGTAGACTTACGTCTCAAGGTTTCTTATCGTTCTTCTCTATTCTTTCGGAAGAAGTCACTAGTAACGTTTCTTTATCTCCTTTTCTTGTCTTACCCTTTCTGATCTCTAGAGAAGTTCTTTTAATCTCTATGGTTCCCTTGCAAAGTACGTTTCTACCCGAACTATTTCCTGTCTTTACCATACCTGGATTGTCTTCGTCTTCTATAATTCTCCACCGTTCTTATGTACCTTCTAGACATGTTTTATCTAGAAGTACTGGGCCTATTAGTGTTACCACACTAGTTAGTGTATTTCCGTCTGTAGGACCTTACACTTCAGTTCACCCGGAATCTTTCGTAGTGATACTTGTTTCGATCACCTCCACTACCTTAAGGTCAACTCAACAAAGTTCTACTACGACACTTTCACGACGTGAGTTATACGGTCGTGTAAACCTTTTGAGTCGTCACCGGTGCCCTGACCTTTTCCAGTCAAAAGTAAGGTCAGGGTTTCTTTCCGTTACGGTTTCTTACGAGTTTGATATCGTGTCAACGTGAGTAGAGTGTACGATCATTTCATTACGAGTTTTAAGAGGTTCGGTCCGAAGTCGTTATGTACTTAACACTTGAAGGACTACAAAGTCGACCAAAATCTTTTCCGTCTCCTTGGTCTCTAGTTTAACGGTTGTAGACGACCTAGTACCTTTTTCGTTCTCTCAAGGTCTTTTTGTAGATAAAGACGGAATAACTGATACGGTTTCGGAAACTGACACACCTAGTGTTATTTGACACCTTTTAAGACTCTCTCTACCCTTATGGTCTAGTGGATTGGACGGAGAACTCTTTGGACATACGTCCAGTCCTTCGTTGTCAATCTTGGCCTGTACCTTGTTGTCTGACCAAGGCTTTCCTTTTCCTCATGCAGTTCCGACATATAACAGTGGGACGAATAAATTGAAGATACGTCTCATGTAGTATCCTTTGCGACCTGACCTTCTTCGTGTTCGACCTTAGTTCTAACGGCCCTCTTTATAGTTATTGGAGTCTATACGTCTACTGTGGTGGGAATACCGTCTTTCACTTCTCCTTGATTTCTCGGAGAACTACTCTCACTTTCTCCTCTCACTTTTTCAACCGAATTTCGAGTTGTAAGACTTTTGATTCTAGTACCGTAGACCAGGGTAGTGAAGTACCCTTTATCTACCCCTTTGTCACCTTTGTCGTAGTCTGAAATAAAAAAACCCGAGGTTTTAGTAAGGTCGACCACTGACGTCGGTACTTTAATTTTCTGCGAATGAGGAACGTTCCTTTCAATACTGGTTGGATCTATCGTATAAGTTTTCGTCTCTGTAATGAAACGGCTGATTCCAGGCAGATCAGTTCCGATACCAAAAAGGACACCATGACATACCTACACTCTCAACCTGACACTTCTTCCGACTCGTGGCTTCTTAACTACGAAAACTTGACACCACAACCTCTTCTGAGAACTCTCAGGGAACCTGACGTTCCTCTAGGTTGGTCAGGTAAGACTTCCTCTAGTCGGGACCCTAAAGGAACCTTCCAACTACGATTTCGACTTTGAGGTCATGAAACCTGTGGAGTACGTTTCTCAACTGAGTAACCTTTTCTGAGACTACGAGCCTCCCTAACCCCCGTCCTCCTCTTCCCCTGCTGGCTCCTACTCTTCCGACCTACCGTTGTGTCTGAGCTACGTGCACTCACACTCACTTGAGACCCTCAACCACTACCTGTCCCTCCGGACCACACGACACTAAGTACCCCAGCGTTTCTCGACCTGTGCTGAGTCACTGACTTGACCACTAGGATTCACTTCACTATGTAACAAAAGTTCCGACCGTAGGTCCACAAGTCATTTATATGTTAATGGAGTTTGTTCCTTACCCTCTACGAAAAATTATAGGGAATAAAGGGTAATACCCTTTCGTCATATATGAGAGGACAGTAAATTGTAAAGGTACAATTTACCTTGAAGAGTGTCGCAAAATATTTTCGATAGACCTTTATAGATTTTTTATACGTAAATACCATTAATAGGATGAATGTATAGGTGAAGACTATGTATTCCCGAAGGGACCACCGAGTCTACCATTTCTTAGGCGGACGTTACGCCCGCCGGACCCAAGTCAGGGATCCAACCCTTCTAGGGTACGTCCTCCCGGACCGTTGGGTCAGGTCATAAGAACGGACCTCTCAGGGGTGCCTGTCTCCTCGGACCGTCCGATGTCAGGTACCCCAACTTTCTCAGTCTGCACTGGTTCGTTGGCACATGTCTTGTACGTGAAGACTTTTAGATAGAGTAAGTTCATCGGGGGAATATACAGGTAGTGTCTTTCCAGGTCTCTACTAGGAAAATCTCGATAAATTTCTCTTTTCTGTGTGGCGTACTGGCAATGAACAAAAAAATGTGATACTGTGTAAGCCGAGAATTCTTCTTATTTAATACAATTTGCTTAAGTGTCTCCAAAGGAGTTCTGTAAAAGTTCCTCTTTTTCGTTATTGTTTCATTATCGACTGTTAAAAACACTTTTCTTGTCAATGTTTTAGGAGTACACAGTGACGTCTACTAATTTATAACCCTTTTTCTTTTCTAATGATTAATGATTAAGGTTACGAAACCGGTGGAGTACCCTTCTCAACTGAGTGACCTTTTCTGGAACTATGACCCTCCCTAACCCCCGTCCTCCTCTTCCCCTGCTGGCTCCTACTCTACCGACCTACCGTAGTGGCTGAACTACCTGTCCTCAAACCCACTTGAGGTCCTCAACCACGATCTGTCCCTCCGGACCGCACGACGCTAAGTACCCCAGCGTTTCTCAGTCTGTGCTGACTCGTTGACTTGACTTGACTTGACTTATGCTTAATGACTACCGATCGTAACTCCCCGTCAGTACACCGACCGATATCCAATCTCCAATTTTTTCTCATTGTTAATTACTATTAATTTTTCCTTTGGAGATACACGAAAGAAGATGAATACGTTTTAAGAAACAAAGGAGAGGATGGATGGATGGATAATGGATTGTACATGTTTCAGGATGTTCTTTCGACTCAGTGGTCTTACAATCACTACCCATAGTGTCTTACTGGGTTTATGACGTATATAAAATGAACAAAAGTGAAAACACATAACAAACTGGAGAAATGTAACAAACGCAATAGACCTGAACAAAATTCGTGAAGTCAAAAATGTAACTGAACTAAATAACTAAAGAAAAATTGAAAGAAAAAATTGACCTCCTTTTAACGAAATATCTTTACTTTCAAAATATTTTTGAAAAATTAATATTTTTATTTTTACCGAAATAGTACGACACAACCAAAGACGGTGTGTTGTCACGTTTGGTCGGCATCAATATGTACCTCGCGGAGGGAGTGTCCGACGGAGGGAAGGTCCAGCCGCGTCTCCCGGTCCGACCAAAGGGACGCCATTTGTCGTCGAAGAGGCGTCGAGAGACGAAATATGTGCTATCGAGTGTATGCAGCGGCTAGGACAGAGGCAAACAGGGCAAGAGAGGAAGGGGGTGGCGCAGGTGTTTAGGTAAGATCTACTGACGTAAAGGCAAGGAAGGGACGTTTATCCAAGTGGCTTTGGTAAAAAGATCTAAGGTATATATACGTACTTATATGCCATAAACGAAAAGAGGAAAGACTTAATGAAGTGAGACGTATTGTCCCAGATCCAAGTAGGTGACATGATCCTGACTTGGTTCCCTTTCATAACATTCATAAGTAAGACTTTTAATTTGCGAATCGAAGAACCGAAAATCTCTATTATTTTTACAGGTTTGACGACCGTTTGGTTTGTGGTCAGTTTCTTCATTTAGTTAGTTAATTGATCGATCAAATTTTCTTTGTTCGTACGAGTAGACATTCTTTATAAACAAAACTTTTGTACAAAAAGGGTAGAATACAACCAGACAAAAAAAGAAACTCCCAGTTTAAAAAAAAACATTACAATTTCTCCGTCTTCATTGATTTTTCTTATCGAATTCGGTAAAGAATTTTCGACAAGAGTCGTGTCATCCTTCCCAGTCCAGTTGATAAAAATATTAAGAGGAAGGGATCTAAACTTCGACTCCCTTCTTTAAACGAGAGAGGGGAATTTAGAGAGCTCCTTCGGGGACATTCGGTAGGCCAGTGTACGCGCACGGACGATTCAGCGACGGTAACACAGGCTGAGAAACACTGGACACCTGACACCGGGTGGTCCGAGGAGACAGGTCCCTTGAGAGGTCCGTTCTTATAACGTCACCCAACGGTAAAGGAAGAGGACTTACTTATCATTATTTACTTAACTATGTGTGACTTGTGAAGGTAGTCATGGGGTACGTATATGGCCAACGAATCAGCACAGACTGAGAAACACTGGGGTACCTGACGTCGGGCAGTCCGAGGAGACAGGTACCCTAAGAGGTCCGTTCTCATGACCTCACCCAACGGTAAAGGAAGAATGACATCGTACATCAGGGTAAAATAAGTTAGAAAGAAGTGACTACTTGTAAGTCAAAAGAAGATCATTCCCTGTCGAAAGAGAAGTCGAAACGACCTGACTTAAAGTACCTACCTCCTCCGACCGTCCCATATCAGGTACCCAAATGTCTCAGTCTGTACTGACTCGCGTGTGTCCGTGTGTGTGTGTGTCTTCTTTACTCATAGAATCAATTCTACTACTCTAACAAACTTCCGAGACTGAGTCTGGGTGGTGGGTTAAGTCCGGAGAAGTTCGTTATACTTCTGTCGTGGTGTCGTCCATGTGTCTTAAGGGACCTATGACTTTAGTTTGTCCTACGTAAAGTTTACGGACACGGTGGAGAGTACTCGACCCTTCGAACCATTCAGATTCATTCATTTGGTTTTGCGTCAGAACCATTTGTGTCAGAAAGATCTCTAAAACGAAGAAGTCGATAGTTCACGCGTGTCGTTGAGAATGAAAGTCTCTGCATCTTTCGGAGTTCCTGGATATCGACGTTCGTACGTCGGGTCACGGACCTACCATGAAGTATTAGTAAGCTATTTATTACTGGTGATGACACTAATGACAACATATATAGACGTATAAAAGTCTTACACAAGTACAGTGTTTTTTACTAACGAAAATACACATGCGCATATTCGTAATAAACATAGTTTCCCTCTTCATAGGAATAAAAATAAAAAATCGATGAATTCAAAGTCGGTAGTATTATATATTTATGTTATAACATAAAAGGTACTTGACCCCCTTCGCCTCTTTCGTCTTGCCTAAGTCCTTATACTTTATTAAAATAAATTTACAGAAAAGATAGAAATACGACACATTAGAATCGACTTAGAACGAAAGGGAAAATTGTTCTTAGGTAGTACTACGAGAACTTGTGATTTAGGAATTAGTAGTGAACGTATCGGTTCTTTTACGAACAAGAACGGTTTACGCGACCAATGACTTTTCTACGGTTGTAAATGGTGACTTTTCTGTTGTATGAACCTCTTCATTTTACTTTGTGTCTTAATTAGAACACATATAATTTATTCAAAGACCTTCGGTAAATTAAACACACCCTCTGGACCCAAGCTAAGGACCCAACCCTTCTAGGGGGGCCTCTTCCCTTTCCGACGGGTGATACCATAGTCTGTGTTGACTCACTGAAAGCAAAGTGAAAACTTGGAATCTTAAGAATTTAAGTCTGTGACGGATTCTCCTTAACAGAAGGGGTGATTCGATGTGAACAAATTGTGAAGGTAAAAAAAAAAGGACATCTTTATTAGTGATTTTGTTTGTTGTCAAATTCCACCAAGAGTTTAAAGAACTTTTCATAGTCGTTTTTGTTTAAGAATACATTCTTCTTTACAGAGTTAATTTCATGAATTCTATTATATTAAAAAGAAATTTACTTAAGCGTAAATAAATCTACTTTTATTTCGTGTTCTTTTCTTGATTCTCTCTGTTTATAGTGACTGTCAGAGTAATTCGTTTGTGTAAAAGAGGACAAGAGTAAAAAGGGTTCCAATTAAAAAAACAGAAGTATCAACATTAGGATGACGTACAACAAACATTGGACACACTTTTTTAAAATACTTCATCAATTAATTTTGTCTGTATCGTAATTGAGTCTCTGAAGTATGAAGGAGATGGGAAACACTCGGTTATAGGACAAAAGACAATTCCAAGTCTTTTGTCACTCAAATTTTTTAGTATATCAGTCTACCCTTTTATTAAATGGGTATCATATATTAGATTAAACTGGGAAAGAGACATTTAAACCGTTGGAGAGTACTTTAACACTTATCCTACAACTTAAACTAATTATTGGTATAAGTCCTAGTGTATAATATACATCCTTTAAAGGGTAGTAGTTCGAAAATCTCTTCTAATTTCTTGATGACACAATTTAGACAAATAAGACACCGTTCCTCTTTCCAATGTTCACCTTTTTATAGGTCCAATCAAGAGAGACCAACACCGACGGAAAGTAATTGGCAGGACATTACTTTGTAAACCGATAACAGTGCCATCCGTAATTAACGGTCCTTTATGTATAAATTTATCGAGTATAAAATCTCGTGAAATCACTAGTGTCCTAAAATTTGTCATAGATGAAATCTAATTCTACAGTCTTCATAGTTTTGAACACTTCACACTATACTTTATCAGGTAGACGACCTGCCCTTATTAGAGTTATCTTCCGGTAATGTATTAGTAGTGACAAAAGGAGTGTGAACTCACTATCAAGAATTATAAGTTAATTCTTCGGACCAATGTTCCGAGTCTACGACTAGGTTTAGAGTTTCTTTCGAATTAAACAAACTGGGAATATTGGACGAAAATAAAATAAACTTAAAAACTGATTGGGTCAAGGACGATGTTGGTCCCTTAAATTAGATGTAAATAGTAATAATAATATAGTAGTAGTTGATAACTCTCTACCTGTCCATAGTATTTTCAATTCAAACAAGTCCTATAACTAAAAAAAAAATTTCCCTTTATTCAAGTCTCTTGGAAACTGGATGTAATGTAGAAAAAATAAACGATTGTATTTGTCCTTGATAGGTATTTACGTTCCCTAATTCTCTGCGTCCTCTGATCTAATATATAAAATTTGACACCTCTGGACTAGCTTACGAAGTCACATTTTGACGTAATCGAAAAACTGTGACAGGAATTTTCTGTAGACTCAATATACCGAAACAAAAAGTTGAGACATCCATGAATCGTCACGTCCAAAACTCCAAGACTCACTTCGTGAGAATTTAAAATGGTTCTTCTCCTATAAATGTGATAAAAGGAGTAAAAGTGAGACACCAAGGGAAGTATTTCGAGAAGGGGTTTTCTTCTCACAGATGACTCTCGCGATGAGTCGATAAGACGTAGTTAGGAATATAACCTCGTTAAGGACTCTGTAAATGGTTGGGACCAAAAATGACCTAGTCACACCAAGAAGTATCACTTAAGATGTGTTTCAAAAAAAGGTTTAGATAAATATGTGACGGTTATCAAACTCCACATGATGTAAACGTTCGAGTCTATTTCTCTATCGTATAGGTAATGACGAGTTCATGAAAAGAAACGGAGTAGACAATAGGTGGAGTAGAAAATTGTACCTTTTCTTATAAGGAGTGTAATCATGAGTAAATGTAAATAAGTGAATCACCTATGTACATTTCTTTTATACTACTAGTCAATACTCTTAAAACCTAGTTTGTTTTCTTGTTTCACATGAGAAAGTTTAATAAAATGAGTCTCATAATATACCTCCATTAAAGAAAAAGAGAAAGAACGGGACAAAGTAGAGGGAGAGAATAAAGAGAAAATTATAATCTATAAAATATATTTAGTGGTAGTCATGTTCACGGTAAAATTTCACAACCATGTACCAACGTTTTAAAAGTCAAAGTAAATTTGTATAGTAAAACTTTAAAGTTGCTGTGGAAGATTTGTGACTTTATATAAAGAGGAGTTCACTTTCTTTAAAAGAGATCCGTGTTATTTTCCAGATAAAAATATTATAAAAGGTAAAATGAAAACTAAAAAGTCAATGAAAAACGATAATTTTAGTAGGGAACCACTCCAAGAAATACGGTTTTAAAAGTACGTCCGACGTTTGAACACTAGTGTAGTATCTTACGAAGAGATCTAAGAGGAGTCGGAAAAAAGGACACAGATTTCAGGAGCACCCACAATTTTATCGACCTTCGTCTTTTCACAAACTCGTGGAAGACAAACGGTTCGTGATTCGTGGTCCTTCTTATTTCTTTTCCGTGTCGATGAACTGAAGATTTAAATTAGGTGTCTATGCTTGACGGTTTTCATCGTGGTAACCTGATGACTTTCATGATTAGGAGAAAACTACCCGTTTAAATAACTATTATAAATTATATTTGGGACCATTCTGGTTTTCTTGGGAAAGTCATTAACCCATCTGATTTCAAAATACACTAGTCTCTTGTACGAAGACAATTTGTCTTGTTTCGGTGTTCCAGGTCACTTAAGAGGTCGGAGAATACGTAGCAGGATTCCACTCTACCCCCGAGAGACGGAGAGGAAATTATGCCACACTAAGATGATGTACGGCTTGAGGTGTTGACGCAGAGAGAATCCGCTCCATACCACAAGTGTAAATTTCGAAACACATACAACAAGGAGGTTGAAAGGGGGTAATAAAGGTGTACGGGAAAGTCACCAAAGATGGGATGTAACATTGTATAGTCAGTTGTGAACTACTAAAAATATCATCGACGAAACACCTAGATCAAAAGAGAAAAAGACTTTACTAAGTCAAAGTTTCTCTTTCATTTTCTAAGTTAAAACAATTAACTCCAAGCTCTATATCACTTCACCTGTCTGTATGTTCCTCGATTTAATTATGTCATATGTGTAAGAAAGAGTTATAGAGGGTCCTAAAAAGAGAAGTAAAAACACAACAACAATTCTCTTTTGGACATTCTGAGAAGTAAAAACGGTAATATAACTGTAAAAAATAAGAAGGATCTACAGATAAAGTCCATTTTATAAGTCGTAACATCATATAAAGCACCTTTACTTCGACAATCGAACCGAGACTGTTACGACAGTTTTAATATCGTGTCACAAGTCTTAGTAGACAAAAAGAGTAGAAAGTTTTCCCTTACTGTTATATTTGTACTAGGGATTTTTTTTTTTTTTTTTTCCTGGAGTATTTTAATTTTTTTTTTTCAGATTCATTACTGTAGTAGTGGTAAACGTAAATTAAAACTGTGTATGGAGGATCGACACTACCGACTAAAGTTTTACTAAAATTTTTGTAAGACCCCACTAATAAATCTTATAGTTATACCGATACAAACGTCCACCAGAGTCCATAGTCTGACAAATGTCTACAAAATCATCTCATAAGTTTTAAGATTCATGTTAAATCTTTAGGGGTCCTCTTATAAATCCACGATAAACTGTTAAATGGTCTCTTTGTCGTTTAGAATGAATTTTATCGACGGGTGGTAGTACAAAGTTATAACACTTGTTTTCTCGATTTGTTTTCAATAAAACGTTTTACAAGAGACATATACAAAATATTTAATAAGAAACATAAAGTCATATTGATAGTTTGTTCCTTTTAAATAGTCCTTGATACATAGAGACACATATGTATACCTATAATACATAAAGAAATGTCTTTTTTGTTATATAAAAAAACTAAAAAAGGGTACACTATATCACCCTACTCGTAGAGAAACGTGTATCAAAACGGTATATTCTTTAGGTCTTCTATCATATTGGAACCATACGATTGTGACTAATTTTCTTTTTCTCACTATCTCCCTTCTTTTTCCTATATATGTGGAGTAATTAGTAATTGGGTCTGATCTATTTACCATAAATTGTCAATAGAGGAAATTACGACTTTTTTTTTACAACTTAAAGACAAATCACTATAGACCGGACAAAATCTCTGTAGTCGTACCGATTGTTTAAGGGAAAATCAGTCACGAATTTCTTCTACCGACACAAATCAGTTCCGTTTTCTTCCTTACGGGGATTAAACTGTGAAAGATATATCCAAGAAGAATTTTTACAACGTCGACAAGAGTCGAAAGGTATCTTGTTACCTCTATGAGGAGGTCAATGAAGGGTGTCCTTTAATAAGGGGTCTCTAGCGTGAACTCCCCTTATTCACTTTGAGGAGTCGATTTCAAGTACATCGACGAAAGTTCAGTCTGTGCTCGACGCACTTGGTCCGTTTGTCTAATTGTAAGTTAGAATTTTAGATATAAATTTTTACGTTTATCACCTTATTTCACGAATAAGCTTTAACTTACGAAAACCTCTCTTTATTATATATGAGTGATATATCCTCAACAAATTCAAAGGCTAAAGGAAAATTTTTCAGTGTCTCGGTTGAAGATGTCCGTTAACGGTTAAATTTTCGACACGAAAGACCGCACTAATCTAAATAGAAGACTTTACGTTCAAGATTCTTTTCTGAGAAGACGAATTTTCCTCGATTGGAATTTTGAAACACTTAAAATCTTACTGTATACAAATTTTACAGTACTCTAACTACCTACAAAACATAACGTCCTCTTATCGACATGTGGAAAACACTAATTTTTATCAACCGTCGAAGTCAGACTCGAAACCACTGAGACGGAAACTCATCCTAGCCCTACTCCACGATTGTCCACTCTACTCTCCGAGTTCCCCCACAACCACCTGGTCTACCCTTTACGGGATGTACCGACTGTACCCTTCATACCCTTCACTGGGCTGCGTGTCCTTTGTGTCACTTCAAACGGAAACAGAAGGACTAGGACGAACTTCACTTATCTCTACGGACAAGTCTTTTGACTCCAACGAAGAACTCGGTGCTCGAGGGTTCCGTATGGTCTCAGAACCACCGTCTCTGCCCTGTAATATCCGAAGATGTTCTCTTTTTCATCACCTATAATTAGACTTATGATTGTTTTACCTTTACCCACAACCAAAGTAATCCCGATTGTGAACAATGACATCTTCATAAATTACTGACTAATAGTCAATACCTTACTCTATTGCTTTTTCCCGTATATGGAAATTGACAGGTCAGTAAAACGACTCTTCGACTTTATTAGGAGTCCACTTATATAGACAACATTCAGTGAGACAATTTAGTCGACGAAAGTGGTTGACACTGTGATAAGACCTCAAATCTCCTTTTCCGGAACGAAACGGAGTCCGGTGCGAAGAAAAGAAAAACGAATTACGCCTCTACTCTCTTTTCTACCTTTAGAGTCCACTTTGGAGGTCCTCTTTTACGGGAACACGTAATGTTGAATAAAAAGACCAGAGTCTCTTAGATTTTATCCAATCAGAACCACAGAAGGACTAAAACCGAACCAACCGGTCGAGGAACACTCGTTCCCCCGACGTAATCTGAGACTTAACTTCGTAAATACGACGTTATGTGTCAAGAGAGATACTTGTTAAACGATTCGACAAATTTTAGTGTTTTCTTCTTTTCCTGTATTTTACATGGTAATTCAGTAAGGTACTCTAAATGTTTCCGAAATTACTCTATCCCTACCTACTTTTTCGGAAAAAACTAAGTAATTTCTATAGGTAGACTAATTTTCTCTAAAAGTAGTGGAATAGTCGATTAGGTTATTTAACTGATAGGTAAAGTTTTACTGAGGTTAACCTCAGTACAGGTAGTCTTCCTAAAAGACTTTTCGGGTCGTATAACATACTTTAAGTTTTAATAATAGTTTAACGGTGACCTTTTTTTTCACATGATCTAGGACTATTTAGATCTCCGAATCCCTTTTTTTACGGGTCTCGACTTTCCAATGGTGTTTAGTTTCAAGTCCGACGTATTAAGAGAAATGCTAATAATAAATAGTCAACTTTTGTTTTTAAGGATTTAGTTAAAAAAAAAACCATCGGTTTCATCTTCACAAAATATTTCTCCAATAAACCATACAAAGAACGATTGGGGGATTTCTGGAAGTTTTTTGATTGTGTCGAAACATATAGACCTTTTATAAAATTTTACGGTATCGTTACTCTATCGATTACGTACCCTGGTCGATTAGTTTAAAGGTCAAAAACCGACCACATACGGGATCAGATTGTTTCATTCTAATTACCCCACAATTTTCAGACATACTTGAACAGTCGAAGTACGACGTTTGTCCCAATTATAGTAGGTTTGCATCTTTAAAACTTTTAATTACACTTACTTGATTTCGAAATACAAACAGAAACGATAATTCTTTGGATACAAACCCCCGGTAAGGATAGGAATGAACGGTCCGATACCCTTTTCGATTCCCTTCTTTCTTTTGCAGAGAATCCCTTATCTCACGGTACTCCAGTCGATGTTACCTCTTTACGGTCTGTGATTTTAAATCTTCGTCTATTAAAATGGATAACCTGATCGGTTTTCGCAAATAAAACCCGGTCATAGACTATGATACGTCCTTCTGTCTGGGGGGGAAATAAAATATTAAAAAAAGAGTTTTAGTGAAAAACGCGTCAGAAGTGTCCTTTCGACCCCACTTCGATAAAACGGGAACCACCTTATGAAATCCATTCCTCCTCCCCAAAAGTATTTGGTGGAGGTCGTAAAATTGTTTGACCGGCGGTAGGTATATAAACAGATATATTACGGTTTGTGAACCTAGAGACCTTAGTAGGTCTACAGACTGACGTAAAACTTGAACAGTAAGTTTACCAGATCTGGATCGGATACAGAAGACACGTCAGACTTAATATACCATCAACTTGTCCGTTCCCCACTTGTCTTAAAGTTGTTGTGGAAAAAAATAACGAGATATACAAAACTAAGGGGACTCTGTCGAAGTTTAATTTATTACCTTCACGTGTAAAAATCCTAAGGGGTTTTCTTCCTTTTGTGTGCTTTGGCTTTGGATATGACGTAATTAAGTAAGTCCTACTACGTCCCCCGACCGCATTCTGTGAATCCACGGAGGCGATAAACCGTGAATAAAAACCGTGGGGTTTCTTTGTCCCGTTATCTGGTTCCCGACCGCGACCTTCTTGTCAAATACCATCTCGTTAAACTTCTCATGGTTCTTAAGGGAGAGAGTGGTTGCTAAAGGGTGTAGACCTGATTCATTGAACGAAAACGGAATAATAGATATGTTATAGTATCTCTTGGTGACAAGTACCATAAGTGCCATTATTTGTGGTAGAAAGTTTCATATTTAGGGAAAGGAGATTACCTTGCTAAGACTTAATGTCCTTGCTAAGACTTAATGTCCAAACAATACCTTCGCTACTCATTCTGTGGTACACGAGAATAAGCTCAGGCTGAGAAACGCTGGGTACCTAACATCGGGTGGTTCGAGGACGTAGGTACCCTAAGAGGTCCGTTCTTATGTCCTCACCTAACGGTAAAGGAAGAGGTCCCCTAGAAGGGCTGAGTCCCTAACCTGGGTCCAGAGGGTGTAACGTCCGTCTGCGAAATTGGAGACGTGGTGGTCCCTTCGGGGAAAGTGAAAGTGAAAGTGATACTTTCGCTACTCATTCTGAGGTACACCAGAATAAGCTCAGGAAATATTGTCCTTTCCCCTTCACCTTTCTCCCCCACCAACCCCATTCGTAAGACGTTTTGTCTGGTCTAGGCGCACCCCCTGAGGCTTCACTTCCTTCGCTTCCGACTCAATCGCCCAATGTCCGTCTGACCACTTTTCTCTTGCGTCTGGCGCGCGCACGCCAGGCGTAAAGTGAAGGCGGGGCGGGAGTCCTGTCAGAGACGCGCTCGCAGACGTCCGGCCCCGCATCAGAAGGGCGCAGTACAAGTAGTGCGAGGAGAGTCTCGAGACGTGTCTTGGCTTCCGCTACCGTGGGGTGAGGTCCTGGGAACGGACCTTTTAGGGTACCTACTTCCTCGGACCATCCAACAGGTACCCCAGCGATTCTCAGCCCGTGCTGACTCGCTGAAATAAAGTGAAAGTGCGTAACCTCTTCCTTTACCGTTGGGTGAGGTCACAAGAACGGACCTCTTAGGGTCCCTGCCCCCTCGGACCACCCGACGGCAGATACCCCAGGGTGTCTCAGCCTGTGCTGCCTCCGCTGAATCGTCGTCCTCGTCGTCGTTCGTACATCATCTGTGAGTCGTTTGCAAATTCGACACTTAGTTATTTACTTCTTTTGTTGACACCCCGGACTTCTACACCCAATTTAAAGTTTCGGAGGTCCGAGTGTCCTTAAAGTCCTTCAGTATATCGAGTCGAACAGAAGTCGATCGCGAATTTGGTGTCGTTCTTTCTCGAAAGTTATTAAAAGAAAAATTTTAAGGATGTAGGAAAGAAGTTTCGTATAAAGTCGTAGTAAATTTTTTAGATAGAACTTTACAAAGAAGATATTAAGTTCTAGTAAAAGGAAGCATTATCTGTCCTTGGAAACGTATCTTGTGTAGAAAATCGAAAAGGCAGTCGAAGACGTGTACGAAGGAGGAAGAAAGGTCTTGTTTGACGAGTCCTTTTTCCGGTCCCGAACGACAGTAACAAAATCAAATTAAACAAGTTTTACAGAAGTATAATCAAAGAGTAAAAATTTCCCTCACATTAAACTCCTTAGAAGGTCGTTTCAGACCCGTCTCTCGACAGAGGGTCAAGAAGTGAGAATTTCAACTCCTCTTTGATTCTATGAAATCTTTAAACCCCTAAAAGTATCATCAGACACTACTCACTTCAACGAGTCAGTACAGGTTGAGAAACGTTGGGGTACCTGACATCGGATAGTCCGAGGAGACAGGTACCCTAAAAGGTTCGTTCTCACGACCTCACCTAACGGTGAAGGAAGAGGTCCCCTAGAAGGGCTGGGTCCTTAGCTTGGTCCCAGAGGACGTAACGTCCGTCTACGAAATGGATTTTAGTCTTAAGGTGAATGAAGTGACACTATTGTAAAATGTATGAGGTATATCAAGGGTAATAAGTATATACAAGGAAATCGTAGTCGAAACAGTTCCCTGTGGGTGGAGAAAGTTTATACTGTCTCCGAAAGCTACAACTGTACCAAAAAAGTAAGTGGTGGTACTAGGAATATTTGCAAATAAAATCAAAAGATTTTACCGAACCAACATCCTATTTGTGACTATTGTTTTTATCCTCATAGGTCACCGAAACAATCTAGTAAGAGTCACAAATATATTAACAATTGAGAAGTACTTTTCCTACTCAAAGTCCCTTCAACACTTCATTTATACCCATTTCATTAAGACTATAAGGATAACAGAATGAGAAATAAAATGGTACCCCTTAAAATGAATTTTCTAATTACACTTTTGTAAGGCAAACCTTTATTATTGTCATAGATGGAAAATCTGTCACATAAAGGTTTTTCGATACCAGTTGGATTTGTCGTACAATCTTTCGTCTCTGTAATGAACCGGTTGTTGCCAGGGAGATCAGTTTCGATACCAAAAAGGTCATCAGTACATATCTACACTCTCAACCTGGTATTTCTTTCGACTCACGGTTTCTGAACTACGAAAACTTGACACCACAACCTCTTCTGAGAACTCTCAGGGAACCTGACGTTCTAGTTTAGTCAGTTAGGATTTTATCTAGTCAGGATCCACAAGTAACCTTCTTGACTACAACTTCGACTTTGGTTATGAAACCGGTGGACTACACTTCTTGTCTGAGTAATCTTTTCTGGAACTAAGACCCTTTCTGACTCCCGTCCTCCTCTTCCCCTGCTGTCTCCTACTCTACCAACCTACCGTAGTGACTGAGTTACCTGTACTCAAACTCATTTGAAGTCCTCAACCACTACCTGTCCCTCCGGACCACACGACGTCAGGTATCCCAGCGTTTCCCAGCCTGTACTGACTCGTTGACTTGACTGACTGACCGAATAGATGGAAAATCTACTAAGTTTGTTTCTATTAAGAGACTCAAAGCCTTTCTATATCAAAATACGTTTTGTCTATATGAGGTACGTGTAACAAATATAAAAAATCTTTTAATTTCATAGTTTTACTCTGATGATCAGGTCACTATCTAACCAACTAGCTTTCCAGACGTTGAGACGGATCCCGCAGGGAGTTATGAATCAAGACTCTCTTTTGTCGGTGTCGGTGCACTTCTTCGGTCAATTAGGCATCCGCCGTGTTCGGCTGTCTAGGGTGACGGTTGAAGAGGGTCGGATTTTCTTCTTCCGGCCGAACAAGTGTAAACGGTCGTCTCCTCAGGGTAAAATCCAAGTTTGGCAGAGAGGTAAAGAAACATTCACTCGAGGTTGTCTCCTGTCGAATCTGTCACACGCCTTGGTTCCAGTTCGAATGGAGTCGGAAACCGTAAGTCGGAATCGTTCTCGACGTCGGAAGCTTTCTTGTTATCTCCAAGGTCAAATAGTGAGCGGAAACAACGTTGGTGACGACTCCTTGAAAGGTATGTCCATGGATTAGTACTGTTGCGACTTTCCGGCACGATCGAAAGGCATACAAAACTACTCTTACGAATTTGAGTCTCTCCAATTACATGAGGGTCTATGTGTCAGACCTCTTCCGTTACCGTGGGGTGAGGTCATGAGAACGGACCTTTTAAGGTACTTCCTCCCTCGGAACATCCGACGTCAGATACGCCAGCGATTCTCAGCCTGTACTGACTGTACCGAATCGTCGTCGTCGTCGTCGTCTATGCCATACTTTCACCGTCTTGGTCTATAGGACACGACAACCTAACCTTCTTAATCATGACAATTGTACCGGTATTATGGGTTTCGTTACGGGTCTAAATTACGTTGGAAATGATTTTATGGGTACTGTAAAAAAGTGTCTTGATCTTTTTTATTAAGTTTAGGTATTCCTTGGAACTTATTGTCTGGAACTTAATTGTTTCGTTAGAACTCTTTTTTCTTGTTTCGACCTCCATATTTGGAGGATCTGAGATCAGTTATGACGGTTTGATGACATTAGTTTTGTCGTACAATGACTGTGTTTTTGTCTGTGCATCTAGTTACCTGGCCTTGTGTCTCGGGCGTTTATTTAGGTACGTGGATACCAGTTAATTAGATAGTAATTTCATAGTTCTTATCTGTTACCTCTTTTCTATCAGTAAAGTTATCCGTTGCGACCCTTTTGGCCTGTCTATGAACATTTTCTTACTTCAATCTTGTAAAAGAGTGTCGTAAATGTTTTTAATTAAGTTTTACCTAATTTCTAGATTTACATTCTAGGGTTTAGTATTTTAAAGATGTTCTTTTGCGTCCCTCCCCTTCGTGAGATTGTATTTAACATCGTTAAAAAAACCGCCCTCAAGACAGATGAGTCAGTTTTTTATTTTTTTTATTTTCGTTTTTATTTGTTTACCCTGGATTAATTCGAACTTTCTTTGACGACGGTGTTTTACTCTTTCGGATACTTTACTCTGGTATAACTGTTTACTACACGGGTTGCTCCCCAATTATAAATTTATATATTTGTCGAGTGTGTTGAGATAGATATATATAAATTTCTTTTTCCTTGTTGGGTTAATTTTTTACCCGTTTTCTGGATTTATCTGTGGAAAAGTTTCATCTGTTTGTCTATCGGTCGTTCGTATACTTTTCTATGAGTTGTAGTGATTAATAATCTCTTTCCGTCAGTTTTAGTGTCACTCTATGACGAAGTGTGGACAATCTTACCGATAGTAACTTCTCGGATGTCCATTGTTTACGACCTCTCCTACATCTCTTTTCCTTGGGAGGATGCGACAACCGTCTTTACATTTAATCACGTTGGAGATATCTTTTGACATATCTCCAAGGAATTATGTTTGATTTTATCTCGACGGCGCACCAGGTCACTGAGGTAAGGACCCATATCGGTCCTTTCTACTTTCGCAATTAAATTATACTTTGTACGTGGGGTCACAAGTGTCATCGGTTCTACCCCTTCGTCGGATTCACAGGTAGGTGTTTCCTTACGGAAGTCTTCTACACGAGGCACGCATGTTATTATGAGTCTGATAGTGAGTCGGTGATCTTTCTTACTTTAAGACGATAAACGTCGTTCTACCTACCTGGATCTTTATACTACGAATCACTTTATTTAGTGTCTTTCCTGTTTATGACATACTATAGTGAATATACACCTTACATTTCTTATTATGTTTACTTTCAAATACGTTGTGTCTTAGTCTGAATGTTTATGTCTTTTGTTTGAACGTCAATGGGTTCCTCTCTCCCTTCTCCCCTTCCTGTGCAATCCCCATTCCCTAAGTCTCTCTTTTTAGTGAGACATATTTTATCATTTCATTGTTTCTATATAACATATGTGTCCCTTAATGTTGGTAGTAGAATATTATTAAATATTACCTCATATCAGACGTTTATATGACTTAGCAATACGACATGTGGACTTTGATTATATCATAAAATTTAATTGATATACAGTTATGTTTGCCTCTTCCGTTACCGTGGGGTGAGGTCATGAGAACGGACCTCTTAGGGTACCTGCCTCCTCGGACCACCCGACGTCAGGTACCCCAGCGTTTCTGAACCTGTCCTGACTCGCTGAAGTGAAAGTGAAAAGTGAAAGTACGTAACCTCTTCCTTTACCGTTGGGTAAGGTCACAAGAACAAACCTCTTAGGGTCCCTACCCCCTCGGACCACCCGACGGTAGATACCCCAGCGTGTCTCAGTCTGTATTGACTTCACTGAATCGTCGTTATGTTTATTTACTTATTTCTATTTTATTTTAGTACAAGAATTTCCTGGGTCTTAAATATGGGGAGTCACCCCATAGAAGGGATGGGGTCCTCTGTCGTCCCAGGTCCGTACCACTGTGACAAGGGGAAACGACGCAACCCCGACCTTCGTGGTCCCTTTGTCCAGTCGATTCACCTTAGTCGTCCATGTTGCCATGCACGAGTAGAATATCCCTCGGACGGGAGACAAACAAGTTTTACTAATTTGAATGGCAGTCTTCTTTGTTTATGAAGTCAAAGGGTGACAAGTTCAGAAGTATTAGATTCATGTAATTTGAGACTACCATTAGGATAGCTATGTACGGATGTCGGATTCTCTTTCTCGGGTCCAAAACTTACGTCCGTCCAGACCTGAACCTGAAGGTGGAACTAATTCACTGTAGTCCGGTCAATGAGATAGATGTAAAAGAGTAAACATCTTTGTGTCGTTGTGGAAGACGTGTTCCATCAATACTCGTTATTTGCCACGTCCTTTTCCAGGTTACGTACGACATCTTATCTTGGGTTTATCCACTACACGAAATAAAAAATGTAGTATCTAAATTATAATCAAAAATAATTATTATTCTCATTATTCAGGACGGGTGATATTCACCAACCAACAAACCAAAAAACAAAAACGGACGTCCTATTCTGAAGAATTGTCCGATTAAGTAACAAACGTTTTGTTTTATTAGTATTTATTATTACAAACGGACACACGACATGAATCAACGAGTCAGCACAAGATGAGAACTCTGAGGTATCTGACGTCGGACGGTCCGAGGAGACAGACACCCTAAGAGGATATCCCGGTCCATACGTTGGAAAGACGGTGCGGGACATTACCGAAAACACATGGATAACTTTAGAATAATCAACCTTACAATTAAGACATTTCGTATCATCTGACTTCAATTAACAATTTGTATTGAGAATGAGAAAAGTATTTCTTTATGGTCCAAGTGAACGTTTTGTCACTATCACGTTGAACCACCTACATTTAGTAATCGGTGTAACCTAATTTCTAAAATCATTATAAAGTATTATAAACCTCTTACTAAGAGTCACTGACGGAGAATGACGATATATAGTTCAAGCTGATTATTACGGTTGTCAATTTATAGTTGGAACAGTTCTTTATGTTTACTTTACTGAAGCTCTGTTGTCCCTTGACAGTCCTGTAATTTCACGACAAAGACACTGATTTTACCCATCTAACTACAGTGTGGTCGAGGAAACAAAGGGGAGAAACGCTTACCCGGGAAAGAAGGGACAGTGTAAGTGGTTACGGATCACAAGGGAACTGAAAGTCGATGTCGGGAGAACTACGCTTTGCAGTTTCGATCCTCCGTACGTTCCGTCAGAAATAAAAGAGAATTTTAGCGTCACGACTTTGTCCTAAGAAGATCACAAACGAACAATCTCACGAGCATCTTTCTACACGACAGAGTCGTTGAACATCCGATCAGTCTTCCACCATATTTTGGTAGTCAATAGTGTACCATTGTAGGAAAATAATTGGTGACTTTATATAGTTCTACAAAGTACTGTTGGCTGTTACGGTCCACGATAATAACCAAATTACCAAATATGTAAACGTGAAAGAAGGTGACTCGAGAAAGAAGTACGAATGAAAAGGAAAACAAATTTTGTAAAAATTTCACACACCCTCGTAGGATTGAAAAGTTGTAGATAAAATTAGTATAAAAATACAAAATACTATATACAAAATAGTATATAAATGAGTCAGTCGAAAAGGCCAAAGGACGAACGATAAGGTATTTCACGTCCGTAAAGGGTTCAGTGCTCGTGGACTACACGTTTGTAGGGCAGGAACGTGACGACCGAGACCTCGAAAAGAGGGAACGGAAAGTTTATCACTGGGAGAGTAGGGGTCGGACGAAGACCTTCATTGAAAGAAATCTCCTACGAGAAAAGAGTATCGACCATGTACCTTATTAGCACGATTCAAGTGTCAATAAAACCGAATAAAAAAGAAAGTCCTGTAAAGTCTAGTCAGTTGTGGTGAAACCCGAAAAATAGGGGGAAGAAAACGTCGGTATATAAGTAAAATTATGTAGAAAAGAGAACAGGACATTAAGAACGGGTCCAGGAAGAACATTTCAGAGAAAGAAGACCGAAGAAAGGAGAGTTAACACTCCGGAGTATACTAAGATTAGTTTTGATTTCCACTCACTCGTGTGGTGGAATTCCTTTATGTATCTAAAGTAATTTTTTTTTTTAGTCTTAAATACATGTTTTGGAACTTTCAGGATCTTTGATAGAAATTTAAAGAAGATCTTAATTTTTTTTCGAGGGGTAGATAAGAGAGATTTATTTGGGTTAAAGGGGATTCTAGTTCTTATATTAATAAAAACAAAGTAGGTTAAGACACAATTAACGAACGGGATAAAACGAGATTAACAGTAGTTTCCATATCAGAAATCCATTTGTGACCGAAGAGTCCGAACACACCTCTGGTTTCGTAATGAATTTTACTTTCTATTTCTTATTGTTTTTTTCTTATTACCGTCAAATATTCTCTGTTAAATGTCAAATGGTAATTCAAAATATGTGGATTAGAGTACGGTAAAGGGAGTTTTGAGATACTCTGTCTTTCCTGTCCTTATAGAATAAGTAGAGTCTTCATTTCTTTGTCTCAGGTCCTTCAACTTGACAAAGGACGTCAAATGTACCGATCACTCCTAGTTGTCTCTAACCTTGACTCCCCCAAACGTCCAATCGTTGTACCTCTGTTCTCACCTTTTAGATAGAATTTATAAATAGTAATAAAACTGAAATCAGTTTTAATTAACTCGAAACGGTTCCTGATACTTTTAGGCATAAGGACTATTAATTAAATCTTCTCGAAGTGTTTTCGAGAAGTTGTGTATGAATTTAACGAAGACTATTATAAACTTCAAGGTATCCAACTTGTCTGGAGGTTCCAAATTCTGAATAGAGTTTACATCTTGGACTTTCTAGACTCTATTTAAATCTTGGGATCTCTGACCCTGTAGGGGTGTTTCGTGATGAAAGTACGGACCTTTTCTTTTCGATAAAAACCTTATATTTACCAAACTTTAGTTTGTACTACCTCTTGGGAGAAATGATTTACAATTTATAAGTCCAGGAGAACTACTGGGTCACATTAAGTGTCAATCTGAATTTACCGATTATAGAAAAATCATTCTGGTTATTATTTGATGTTCGTACCAAGGTCCACTTAATTTTTTATGTGAAAAACATTTCATGATTCCAGAAAACTATTAGTCCTTTTTTAAAGTCTGTCTCCCCCTTTTACTGTAGGAAACACTTAGAGAGGATCACAGACAAGTCAGACGAACTACTTAAGGTAATAGTGTTTTTACTGGAAAGGTCAAGTATAGAGAAAACTTCGATTACGTTAAGAAGAGGTAAGACAATATTACTTTCATAATGTACCTATTGATAGGTCGTAATAGAAGGTCTTCCTCTTGATTAAACCCTTTCTTTACTTCATGAACTTATATTATAGTCTAGAGAGAGTAAAAAAAGGGGTAGGAACATCTCTGGACCACCCATCTCGATTCGTTCAAGTGCATGTTCCATTTATGGGACTCGAGGGATCGATTACGTCTTCATTAAAAATAATGGTCTAAACACTTGTCACCATACTTACGAATTTCTTGTCTCGGAGTCTATTTAAGTCTCCGTATTCAACCACTTGTGCGACGTCTGTGGAAAGACAACTTAAAGGAAAAACCTCGACATATTTACTTTTTATACTTCTAAGTGCGTGTGGAGGACCTATACAACGTCCAAAGTTTACATATGACGGACAGAGAGGGACACTCTTCGTGGTCGCACCCGACCTCTCTCGTACTTGCGGTTGATACACGAGAACAATTGACTCGCAAAGAAACTTCACCATCGTTTTACGTCCGGTCGCATACCACTCCGCTCGACCCTCTTTCCTGTCCTTGGAGGGAGCTATCCGAGTATGTACATGTTTCCAGTTCAAACACCACGAAAGGGAGCTCTTCGCCTAGGACTAAAGGTCAAGAAAGACTTCTGGAGTACAGAGACTCTTTATATTGAATACTACCACATGACTGTTCAATCCGATATCGTGTGTCTAGATTTGGTCCAACGTATACGGATCGGTCCAGTGTCCCAAACTCCAGTCCGGACAGTTTGGGAAACGTCCCTCGGTTACTTTCCTTATATATCTAGGGACGGATAAAGGATACTATTATTTACAGAATCACATTAAGGAGTATTCTCCATTTTGTGACACATTTTTACGGAAATGATAATGTGAGGGATACTCTGTTAATCGACCGTCTCTAAAAGTTAACGGTACAACACCTACACCTTTGACTCCGAGTCTTTACGATTCATCAAATGGATCCTGTATACACACCCGATGGTGTGAGACTTAATTTTTTAACCTTCCATCTTCCGTTGTCCAATCTTGTTCCTCTGTTAAATCGATAACTTTGGACACAAGTAAGACGGCAATTACTGAAACTTCCAATGATGGGGTTAAACGACTTAAATCGATAATTAATTGAAGTATTGTAATTTTTACTCAAGAAGTTATAAAAGTTTGTGATCGAATTGTATTCATTTATCTTTCACTTTCGGAGTAAAAACAAAATATATTGACAGTTTTATCGTACCCACAGGGTCTCTAAAGAAAGGGTTAGACAATAGCAGCACAATTGCAAGACCCCAATACACCAAAATAATACTGGGTCACTTCTTCTCGTAATCACCTTACCATTTATAAATAAAGAGTTAAACGATAAAGGAAAAATTAACTTAAGACTTATATTAAAATAAAAGAAAGACGTTCGGGAAGGTGTGAAAGGTAATACGACCTCCACGTTATACCGCTATAATCTACGATACTCATGTAAAGTGTAGGGAAAGTTTCACCGAATAAAGGAAGTGACCCTACGGTGTCCGAACCCTAAACATCTAGTCTCGGACTGAAAATTGAGTCAGGAGGCCAAGGATTATTATGTGAAAAGTAGATATGGCAGGAACTGTGGTGTGTCTGTAGGGTACAACTTTGGAAAAAGTCTCAGAACTGGACAGACGATCTGATTTGTCTCTGTTCCTTTGTCCATCACTGTCCTCACTTTGTATCAAACCCCTAGAACCCTCCTTTTTTCTTTCATTTTTTTATTTAAAAAAAACTACATGTTGTATCAGTGGGTTCGACCACCACAGAGTAGTCTTGGAGAGTTACAAACCTTCAAAAGGGTTCTGAACGGGATCACTCTGTCGTTTCTGAATAATCTAGTGACACAGACAAAGGGGTGGACCCGTCCTTTCTCAGTAGGTATGCCCCTTGTATACCACACCAGAATCTAATCGTTGTTTCTTACAGTCAACCGTCTGTCTACCTCCTCTTCGTCTCCCGACACACACGAAACGATCGGACCTAGAGTTTTACTTAAATTTTTTAGTATAGGTGAATCAAGTTTGTAACTGGTCGGATACGTTTCCTTCGCCTCGATTTGAAATGACCTGTATGTAAGGCTAGATTTTCTTCATGAAATGTCCAGAAAAAATTAGGAGCGGAGACAACAAGATAATAGGGGTAAATTGTCTACTACTTTCACTCCAAATGTTCACACCCCAGTGAAACGTGTTTTCAGTACATAGATCCGTTCACCGTTTCAGGTTCTCAGGGTGGGTCCTCAGACTGACCTTTCAATACCGAAAGGTCTCCATCATTTAGCTTCTTACGTTTGGACTGAAATATTTGATTTTGAAAGATTAGTGAAGACGTCAAAAATTTTGCCCCATTTCCCTTTGTACAGGGAAAAGGAAAGTCGACATTTTTAGTCACGTAAACGAACGATATGACGCATCAAATTACCATAACCCCTATGTCTTCACCCGAGACCCTTTATCTTTCTTCTTTCGCCTATACGTTTATCCTACCCATATTTACGACCTACTATTCATAAACGTCGGGAGGGGGAAAGTCGTGTGAGGGGTTTCCTTCCCTCTCTGAATGAGCAACGAAGTCTAACTTTTACGAGGAAACACCTGTCTTAGACTCGCGACCATAGTCCCGACCACTGGAAGGGATTTCACTTCCTTTGCTTTCACCTTATAAATCGATATAGCATCTCCTTCTCCCCTAATCCCCCTCGTGTCAACACTTACGAAACAAAGAGAAAAAAAGAAGACGTGAAAATGCTTGTACCACGAAAACTAAAATAATATAGACGAGTATATAATAAATTGAAGACAAGTACTAAGTGTCGAAATCGGCACTTCAACAATCTCTCTCTCAAATCCTCAATTCCCTCTCGTCCTTCTTAGACTCGAGGCACCACCCTACACATCCTCTCCCGCTCAAGTCACGTTTTTCCTCCGTTATTTTTGAAATGACCCCCAGTACTTGACCTTTGGTAAACTTCTCTCAGTTCCTTTTTGGACTCAAATTTAGATGGTAAATTTATAGGTACAGTAGACAAAAAGAAGGTAAAGGAAAGTAAGGAACGGAAAAGAACGATATTAGCTCACAAAAAAAGGGAGGAATAAAGTAAAGACGAAGATAATCCTAAGAAAATAAGTAAGTTAATGAAATCACTAATGGAGACTGGGGGTGGTGTCCGTAGGAATTCGATGATCTTAGGCGGAATTTATTATATAAATTAAATTGAAAGGTTACGAGTCAGTCATTCAGCACAGGTTGAGACACACTGGGGAACCTGACATCAGGCGGTCCGAGGAGACAGGTACCTTAAGAGTCCGTTCTTGTTTCCTAACCCAACGGTAAAGGAGGAGGTCCCCTAGAAGGGCTGGGTCCCTAGTTTCGACGGAGAGGACGTAACCGTCCACCCAAGACATGGTGGACCCTTCGGAAGATCTGTACATCTCCTGGATCTTACAAAATTGACAAAGAGTCAGAAGGGTGTTGACGTAAACCTATGATAACAACTTATAAAATTAACAGAGACATAAAATTTGAAGTGTACTATTACAATAACGAAAATTTGTCAGTTCTAAAGTAAATCTAAACGAGTATGTAAATGGGAAAAACTACTGGAAGAAAGGACCGACGTAAAGGACTCGAAATTAGTTCTGACATATAACAGTGGGACGAAGAAATTGAAGATACGTCTCATGTAGTACTCTTTGCGACCTGACCTTCTTTGTGTTCGACCTTAGTTCTAACGACCCTGTTTATAGTTATTGGAGTCTATACGTCTACTGTGGTGGGAATACCGTCTTTCACTCCTCCTTGAGTTTTCGGAGAACTACTTTCACTTTCTCCTCTCACTTTTTCAACCGAATTTCGAGTTGTAAGTCTTTTGCTTCTAGTACCGTAGACCAGGGTAGTGAAGTACCCTTTATCTACCCCTTTGTCATCTTTGTCACAGTCTGAAATAAAACCCCCCGACGTTTTAGTGCCGTCTACCACTGACGTCGGTACTTTAATTTTCTGAGAATGAGGAATCTTCTTTTCAATACTCTTTGGATCTATCGTATAAGTTTCCGTCTCTGTAATGAAACGATTGATTCCAGACAGATCAGTTCCGATACCAAAAAGGTCATCAGTACATACCTACACTCTCAACCTGACACTTCTTCCGACTCGTGACTTCTTAACTACGAAAACTTGACACCACAACCTCTTCTGAGAAGTCTCAGGGAACCTGACGTTCCTCTAGGTTGGTCAGGTAAGACTTCCTCTAGTCGGGACCCTAAAGAAACCTTCCTTACTACGATTTCGACTCCGAGGTCATGAAACAGGTGGAGTACGTTTTTCAACTAGGTAACCTTTTCTGAGACTACGACCCTCCCTAATCCCCGTCCTCCTCTTCCCCTGCTGTCTCCTACTCTACCGATCTACCGTAGTACCTGAACTACCTACACTTAGACTCACTTGAGGCCCTCAACCACTACCTGTCCCTCCGGACCGCACGACGCCAAGTACCCCAGTGTTTCTCAGCCTGTGCTGACTCGTTGACTTGACTTGACTTGACTTAGACCATAGTGAACAAAAATAGGATTCCTTGAAGGAAAACATAGAGAGAGTCTGTTACAGAGGGTCTCACGTAAGACAATTGAAACCAAACTCTCTCTTAATGAATTCAAGTGGAGAGAAAGAAATTTTATTAAAAACTTTTTGTTTGGTGAATTAACTACATATTAACCGTACATTTTTCGACAAGTATAAATTACATATGTTAAGTTACTCAAACCCTATTCAAAATATGAGTACTTGGGTAATGGTAGTAGTTTCGATATTTGAATAGATAATAGAGGGTTTCTAAGGAGGGTGAAGGCAATAATTTTAAAAACCATTTTTACGAATTACCAATTCTAAAGGTGAGAATCGTTTAAAGACAATACAGTATGTTATGACAAAATCGATATCCATGATACGATATCAGGGTACCTGACTCCTTGCACCACCCGACGTCAGGTATCCAAGGGTCTCTCAGTCTGTGCTGACTTCACCGAATCGTACGTGACACGAGACATCATCCAAAGGTCTTGAACAAATAGAACACATTGATTTGCAATATGTAAAACTGGTAGTAGAAGGGAAAAGGAGGAAGGAGTCGAGGACCGTTCGGTGGTAAGGTGACAAAAGAGATACTTAAACTGATAAAATCTAAGGTGCGTATTCACTCTGGTATGTTATACGCATAAAGATCCAGACCGAATAAAGTGAATTATCTCACAAGAGGTCGAAGCCGGTATAGTAACTTTTACTGTTCCAAAGGAAAAAATTCTGACTTATTACAAGGTGACACCCCGAAGGAACCACCTAGTCTGTCATCTCTCAGACAGACGTTACGTCCTCTAGACCCAAGTTATACAGTATGGAATTAAAGGAAAGCGGTTGGTTACTTGTAAATTCGACAAAGGTATAGAATCGATAACACTTATTACAATTTTTGCCCTCACATTCATAGAGAAACTCTAAAACTGAGTTAAGAATCCTATTTAGGGGTTTCACCCTGTTCCTTTAGGGCCTTAAAATCTCGAGGACACCCGGAGGGGCAGTTAGGAGACTCCCGTGACATTTAGTATTTATAGACGTTACATGTCGACGTTGCTAAAGAAACTTTTTACCTGAACCTCCAATTTCCATTTTCTCGTTAAGAACGAGACATAAATGACTAACTAAAAATCTTTCATTAAGTTGAGAAGGTCCATGTCAAAAGAGTGGGTATCATACTTAATCTAACCTAGTTTTGGTACAACTCCGGGGAAAACCATCTTTCCTGAACTCGATACGGAATTTAGACAAATATCCATGTGTAAACGAAGTAGATACACAAAGTTGGCTCCACGGTAAAGATGGTAGTAGACATGGGTCAGAAAACCATCCGTAGGGGATGTAGTTCTACAGGGGTTGTAGTTTTTTCAAAAAAAGTCAAATAATACATCTCCAAAAGACTAAGACATTCTTTTTTGGAACTTAAAGGTAAAAGATGGAGATTTTGTAGAAGTAAAAAAGAGGATGAACGAGAAAGTTAAGAGGAATCCCTTTTTACAAAGAAAGAAAGAAAAAAAAAAGGGGATAAAATCCTCTTAAAGAGTAAAGACAACAAAGGGTATGTAAAAGATCTTTCAAAAAAAACTTCATGAATTGACAACTCACGTAAATTCCATAAAGACTTGCAAATACACAAATTCCTGATAGAGGAAACGGTAATTTTACTTGTTCCTCTTTCCGCGAGACCTTTTCTTAGGTACGAGGGAACACAAATCTGTGGATGTTCCCATGATCCACACAATGGTTTTCAAGTAGAAAAGAACTACGACGAACAGAAGATCACTTTGATTGTTCACTACCACTACTTCTCTGTGACTGTAAACTACGTAGAAAATTCCAAATCCTACGTCTGTTCGATGTGCGTGGAAAGGTTAATACATTTACTTGTATGCACCGTCTGACGAAAAGTTGGTCGGAAATTATTAATTTAAATCGTTAGGCTGAAGTCTTTCGACATTTTAGACTGACGGACGATGGGTACTGACACGGTAGGGAGAAGAACTCCAATCCATTACTGAACGAAGATTATTTATTTTATTCCGTGGCCCCACCCTACAGTTAACGTACCACTCTAATGACTGCTGACACTGAAGACGGAATGACCGTGTGAGCTAACGGGATGGCAAACTTATGAATCTTCTTCGTGTGACGGTGCACACACTCCAGTTTACCACTACTTCCACTTTCTCCTCTCGCTTTTTCGACCGAAGTTTGAGTTGTAAGTCTTTTGACTCTAGTACTGTAGGTCAGGGTAGTGAAGTACCGTTTCTCTACCCCTTTGTTACTTCCGTCACTGTCTGAAATAAAAGAACCCGAGGTTTCAGCGACGTCTACCACTGACGTCGGTATTCTAATTTTCTACGAACGAGGAACCTTCTTTTATACTGTTCGGATCTCTCGTATAATTTTTGTCTTTGTAATGAAATGACTGTTTCCAGGTAGATCAGTTTCGACAAAAAGGTCAGCACTATATGTCTACACGCTCAATCTGGCATTTATTCCGACTCTCGGTCTCTCAACTACGAAAACTTGACACCACAACCTCTTCTGAGAACTCTCAGGGAACCTGTCGTTCCTTAGTTCGGTCAGTTAGGATTTCCTTAGCTGGGACTTATAAGTAACCTTCCTGACTACGACTTCGACTTCGAGGTCATAAAACCGGTGGACTACGTTTCTCACTTGAGTGACCTTTTCTGGGACTAAGACAAGTGGACTTTGATAGTGTTGTAATATACAATTAACCGATATATATGGGTATATGGACTTAAGGGTTCATTGTGTCATCATTTCTTAGACGGACGGTTATGTCCTCTATGTTCTCTGTACCCAAACTAGGGACCCGACCCTTCTCAAGGACCTTTTCCTTTACCGCCGGATGAGGTTCATAAGAACGAGTTTAAGGTACCTGTCTCCTCGAACCCCCGGTGTCAGATAACCTGACGTTTCTCAACCTGTGCTGACTCGCTGACTCGACCATGTGTATGGGTTATGTTTTAATTTTCAATTCCTTCTTCTTTTGTTCTTTATCTTACTGGTATACTGGGTCGTTGAGGTGATGACGCGTACACGGGTCTCTTTTGGTCTTAAGGTTTTCTGTGTCCGCGGGGTCGCAAGTGACGTCGTGACAAGCGTTGTCCGTCCTGTACCTTCGTCGGATTTACGGGTAGTCATCTATGTGCCCATTTCTTCCACACCATGTCTGTGTCCCACGTTATAATGAGTCGGTATTTGTCCTTTCTTTAGCCGCGGAAACACCTCTACGCCTACCTGAATCGCTGACAGTATGTCTCGCTTCATTCAGTCTTTCTCTCTTAGTTTATGGCACGTAATTGTGTGGATACACCTTAGATCTTTTTAATGTACCTACTAGAATAAACGTTTTGTTATTATCTCTGTCTCTACCTCTCTTACTTGTATACCTATGGTTCCCCCCTTTCACTCCACCACCATACTTAACCCTCTAACCCCAACTGTATACGTACAATAACTATGATTCATATTAATGTATTGATTACTCTTGGATGGGTCACGAGACGTCACTGGATTTACCCTTCCTTTAAATTTTACTTTTTATAAAGGTATATATACATACGTATATACCTTTGTCAATGTAACATAATAATAAACCAGCGGAGAAACCACCGTGTCACCATTTTTTAGGTGGGTGGCTACGGTCTCTGTGCCCAAAATAGGGACCCAGTCCTTCTAGGATCCTTCGTCCTTTACCACTTGGTGAGGTCACAAGAACGGACCTCTTAGGGTCCCTGTCTCCTCGGACCACCCGACGGTAGAGACCCCAGCGTGTCTCAACCTGTGCTGACTTCGCGGAGTCGTCGTCGTCGTCGTCGTCGCCGTCGTGTGTGACCATTGACTTCATAACAACGAGTGAAGAATGTCCAACGACTCAAATGGACACGACGACTTACCATTAACAGACTTCTGAAACGTCTTAAAGAACTGTGATATTCACCTTTAAACAATTATAAAACGGATGAACTCCCTTAAGACGTAGAAGGTCTAGAACTTCCCTACGTCTCGGTCAGAGCGTATTCTTTCTACTTCCGTGGTGGATAGACGAAACGCCAGAAAGATAGGTCGACGTCGTTTCCGCCCACCCTTATAATTCGACTTGCACTTCCGTCTCTTCGTTGACAGGTACCTCTTTAAAGTCCTTTCGCGTAACGTCCTTCACCCTTCTCGGAGAGGTTTCCGGGGGACGACCTCCAAGAACCACAAAAACTCCTTGTTGTTCCTCCAGTCGTACAAACCCCGTGACATTTGTTCCCCGGTTCATCGTCTAAACGTATGTATACAATAGGTGTGTTAAGGTTCTCAGTAAATTTTCTACTTCTTTAACTTTAGTTCTCCACCACTGAACAGGTTGTACCGTGACGACGACTATTCAGCGAAGTCAGCACAGGCTGAGACACGCTGGGGTATCTACCGTCGGGTGGTCCGAGAGGGCAGGGACCCTAAGAGGTCCGTTCTTGTGCTCACCCAACAGTAAAGGAAGAGGTTACGTGCCTTGACTTTTTACTTTCACTTCAGCGAGTCAGCACAGGCTGAGTTCTAACGTGTCATTCACCGTTTTGGTCTCGAGCCTTCGAGGAGAAGGCTAGGTTTCAGAACACAAAATTTAGTTCTACGGAAAAACACGAGTGGAGATCTAACGGAATTATAGACAAATATGGAAACACCAGAAGGAAAACAATTTGAATAGTGTGCAGTCCTTAGTACAGAAGGGCCCAACGTAACTTACTTACGTCGTGTTTCAAGTCTATTTACGAAAGATTCTTATAAACTACTTGGAGAAATTTGTTATCTGACAAGAAAGCCGAAGTCAAATAACACCATCTGAACCGACTTAAAGAATTAAATCACCTTTATTAAGTCTCGTCTAAATAGACTAATAGATCGTCAAATCGTTATTGTAAGACATGGATATGGTATAATAAATAGAATTTGGGTAAATGTTTAAAACATACATAATTTTAATGAACATATAAGTTTGTGAGTTGATTCCTCTGTTTTGAATTTTAGTAAAAGTTATGTTGACTCTAATAAGTCTCGTATGACAGTATATATTATGTATGTATGTGTATAGGTATTGATTTACTCACGAGTTTGGTTTTTATAAAAAGTTAGGGATTACTTCTTAATTTACGTAGAAATGACTACCACATTGTAACATTATCCGTCCACTAAATTAAACACAATAAATTTTTTACATTAATAATTTATAAGTACTGTATAATACGAAATATTCTGAATTTATGAGTATGGTTTTAGTATACCACTTCTATTTTACGTCTGTTTCTCAGACCCAAGGGTATCGGTGACTGGGGATTTACCGGACGATTATTTACGGTCTAAGAGTAGAACATTTTGAGGATACCCTCTTATTATTTCCTACTTGTAAACCAGGTTGTAAATATATTTTGTTCATGGAAATCAAAAGAAAGTTTTCTTATTAAAAGATCGAGATATTTACAGACATCAGGAAATACTTTTACACATGGAGTACAGTGTGTCGATCCTGGTATTTACACCCGTCAATGTGTGCCTTCAAGTCTGTAGGCCGGATCGGTCAGATCTACTAAACTTAATTTCAACTATAAATGTAAAAGGATCAAGGATCATGTAAATGGTCGATTAATACATTAGGAAGAAAAAGAACCTGGTATTGAAACCAACACTTTAAATCCCCTTATTTAAATACATCTAAGTGTTGTCTTTATTTCACTTGTATTAGTCAGATCGTTAATCAGTAACGATGTTCGGTCTTAAGGGTTTGAAAAAACAGGTTCCTCTGATGTCTTGTCTACCCATGTGAATCTCGTCACTTCTTTTATTACTCCAACACTGATTATGTTTATATTTGATTTTATTTATATAGTTTCTATGAATCTTCACTCAGATTTAATCCTCTCACCCTTTTTGACACGGTTCTTCATATGTGTTTTGAGACACAACCGGTATCAGTATCGAAAAGGATCTCTTTTCGTTGAGAACCTTAGGGACACCAATTATCCACGTCGCCGAATACGGTATATTCAGACGAAGTTGAAATCAACAAAATTCTCGTTTTCAAACAGGACCGCTGTTTCCGAATCGGTAACGACAACAAGTCACCGATTCAGTACAGACTGAGAAACGCTGGGGAGCCTGACGTCACATAGTCCGAAGGGACAGGAAGTGATAGAGGGCCTCAAACGAGTCTGAGTATAGGTGACTCAACCACAACGAGAGACTAGTAAGAGACGGTTGGGGAAGAGGAGGACGGAAGTTAGGAAGGGTCGTAGTCCCAGAAAAGGTTACTCAGTCGAAAAACGTAGTCCACCGGTTTCATAACCTCGAAGTCGAAGTCGTAGTCAGGAAGGTTACTTTCAAGTCCTGACTAAAGGAAAGCCTACCTGACGAAACTAGAGGAAAGAATATCAGGTTCCCTGAGAGTTCTCAGAAGAGGTCGTGGTGTCAAGTTTTCGTAGTTAAGAAACCGTGAGTCGGAAGAAATGCCAGGTTGTGTAGTCAACATTCTTTTTAAACGGGGTATCTAATCTACAAGGTATAGCCTATCATCGTTTAGATGAGTCAGTGTAAGCAGATCCCCCTTTCCTCACCATTAACGTAAGATTTCAGATTATTAAATCGTAAGGGTCTAAAGGGATCAAAAGTCCAAGAGATATACGAAACGACACTTAGTCGAAAACTTCGAGATCCCGTCTCTACCTATACCTGTTACTCTCCAAGGGTTCGATACTATCAAACAATGATTATATGAGGATATTACCTCAGTGGTATCAATGAGTCACTCCCAGAGAATCAATAGTCTTGTTCCACGTCAAGAACTACGGTCTTACAGGATCTATCTAATCCCCAACCTTTCCCTCTCTTTCTCCCCCTCCCTCGTTCTATCTTTCTCTCCTCCTTTTCTTTTTCATCCTCCCTTTCCCTCTCTATCCCCTCCCTTCCCGTCCCCTCCCCTCTCATCTTTCTCTCTTTCTCTCTGTCGTCAATGTTTCTTCCTCCATGAAGGGTCAAGTTACATGGATTTTTTTGTGGGTGTGGGATTTTAGGTACTTCTTATATTTAAATATCTTGGTTTTTGTAGTTTTACTTGTTATAGTCTTATAGTTTTCGTTACCCTCTTATGTAATTTTAGTCTCTTTTTTTAATGTCTCGATGTTTTACAACTTTAAGTAGACCTGAGACTTCTTTAATTTCTTCCTTTTTATGGTGTATCCGTCTCTACTACTTTCGTTTTCATTATTCATTTTAGTTTCTTCTTTCGAATGTAAAATTTTTTAACGTATATCTTACTGGGATCTCACCCCAACCACCATATAAGGACTAACATCTTCCGAATTACCGTCTGCTCTCCTACTCCTGTGTTTACCTACTCTGGTCCAAACTTATACTCGAGTAGTAAAAATCGACAGTTCGAAAAACGTTTACTGTATCAAAATAGATATCGTACCTTTGTATTTATAGAGGATAGAGTTTTTCAATAATGTTTTTGATAACAATTAATAAAAGTTCATGAATCTTATTACGAACCATGTAACATTCACAAGTCAGTTACAATCTATAATCATAAAGAAAAGACATACGAATTTTATTAAGTAGTATATCATTCAAAATTTTTTTCTTACCTTCACCTTATTTTTTTACAATTTTCACATTAACCGACTCTTATACAGATATGTTATTTATGTTTAAATTTTCAACAAGTGTCTTCTGTGTGTTACAAGTTACAATTAAAAATGTCTTTTGATTTAGAGTTTACCTCTTCCGTTCATGCGAACGGACCTTTGAGGGTACCTGCCTCCTCGGACCATCCGACGTCAGGTACCCTAGCGATTCTCAGCCTGTACTGACTTCGTTGAAGTGAAAGTGAAAAGTGAAAGTACGTGACCTCTTCCTCTACCGTTGGGTGAGGTCACAAGAACGGACCTCTTAGGGTCCCTGCCCCCTCGGACCACCCGACGGCAGATACCCCAACGTGTCTCAACCTGTGCTGACTTCACTGAATCATCGTCATCCTCGTTTGGAGTTTATAGTATAAAATAGTTAATTACGATACTTACTCTGTCTCTTTATTTTCATAAAGAGACAAATACAATCTCCTTTAGTTCTCTGTAATAAAATTAATTAAATCCGTCATAAATCTCTTTACGTTTCACGTTTTTTCTTTTTTTTTTCCTTTTGTATTTCATCACGTAAGTAGTATCTTGTCTTTTGTTGTCTTTCCCATTTCTTAGGATCCTTGTATCCTTGGTTTCATGTCTACAGTCCATATCTTTTATCTGTACAGTTACCAAAAATTTTATATATTTGACTATTTCACTATAATACCTTTCAATTTTAGAGTTCACAAGTTAACTTTTCACTGTGCGCTGATATACTATGAATGTGATCTTTCGATTTCGACTTTATGTTGGACCCATTTGTGTTTTATTAAAACTTCTAAATAATCTTATTACTTTTTTTCTCTTTGAACCAACCATTGGTTTTTCATTTATATTGTTTGTCCTATTAAAGTACAACTATTTTATGTGCTAGATGTTAATCCTATTTTTGTATCTAAAACACTGGGTATCCCTTTATCTACCCCTTTGTCACCTTTGTCACAGTCTGAAATAAAGCCCCCCGAGGTTTTAGTGCCTTCTACCACTAACGTCGGTACTTTAATTTTCTGCGAATGAGGAACCTTCCTTTCAATACTGGTTGGATCTATCGTATAAGTTTTCGTCTCTATAATGAAACGGTTGTTTCCAGGCAGATCAGTTCCGATACCAAAAAGGACACCAGTACACTCTCAACCTGACACTTCTTTCGACTCGCGGCTTCTTAACTACGAAAACTTGACACCACAACCTCTTCTGAGAACTCTCAGGGAACCTGACGTTCCTCTAGGTTGGTCAGGTAGAATTTCCTTTGGTCAGGACCCATAAGTAACCATCCTTACTACGATTTCGACTTTGAGGTCATGAAACCGGTGGAGTACGCTTCTCAACTGAGTAACCTTTTCTGACTATGACCCTCCCTAATCCCCTTCCTCCTCTTCCCCTACTGTCTCCTACTCTACCGACCTACCGTAGTAGCTGAACTACCTGCACTCAAACTCACTTGAGGTCCTCAACCACGACCTGTCCCTCCGGACCGCACGACGCTAAGTACCCCAGCGTTTCTCAGCCTGTCCTGACTCGTTGACTTGACTTGGTTTGACTTGACTCATAGTTTAATATATTTTATTTTTTCTCTCTTTTGTGTAATAAAATATTTCAACAATGTTATCTATCCTTGTCAGACAACAATCCACCCCGAACAAGAATACCCCGAAGGGACTATCGAGTCAACCATTTCTTAGGCGGACGTTACGTCCTCTGGGACCAAGTTAAGGACCCAGTCCTTCTAGGCGACCTCTTCCCTATCCGATGGGTGAGGTCACAAGAACCCGAAGGGAACACCGAGTCGACCATTTCTTAGACGGAGGATACTCACTCTGGACCCTAGCTAGGTACCCAACCCTTCTACAGAACCTCTTCCCTTTCCGATGGGTGAGGTCATAAGATCGGACCTCTTAAGGTATCTGATATATCAGGTACCCCAACGTTTCTCATCCTGTGTTGACTCGCTGAATTTTTTTTTTTGGTTTTTCTTGTTCTTAAGAATCCACTACCCTATTTTTATTTCATTAACTTCGAATATATTGATTTGTTCAAAACTATAAAGTATATTCGTGTATATAGTTTGTGTTTATGAATCGTGAGAAATGTATATGCTCGTTTAATACATCGAAAAGATATTCGTCTATCTAAAAAACCGTACAAAAACTATCTGTCTCCAAATTTTTTTTTAGAAGTTAAACAGGTCTCTGATCATAAATAAATCAGTTATAAAAGACGACTATTACACTATATTTACTGGAAATAATTGTTTTCGAATTTGTTGTTTCATTTACTGAAAACAAGTCAACTCGAGAACAATTAACTAAAGATAAATTTTGGTGATACTTTAGATTTCAGTGAAAAGATTTATTGAACACCTAGTTTCTCTTCTAGTTTTGTCGTAAACATCCCATAATTCCTTTATAATCGACATAGTCTTCTGTCTTTTTCCCACCTTTAGATCGACTATTATAACACTTAGATCATAATGGTTTTGGTCTTTTTTCTTTGGTGTTTTTTAATTTCTTATTAAAACGTACTACTATATCTGTGTTTTTAGGAATCACCTTATGTACCTTTGTGATCGTCTTAATGAATAGTTTGGTTCGACTGAAATGGGGGTTTTACGTTAATTAAAATCAAGAGAATACACACTATTAACGTAGCTGTGATATTCGTTTTATTTGGCATACTCTTAAAATTATCCAGAGAAATTATGGCTTAAAATTATCCACACGTTGAAGAGATGTGAATCGAAGGAGTAAACATTTTACATTTATTGTCGTCATACGAGGAGTCTCCAAACAACACCCCTAATTTATTTAATTAGATCCATTATACACTGGTCACGAACTTTTACCTTATATTTATAATCGATGATAAACATTCTTGACAAAGGGAATTTTAAATCTATTAATTCGGATATAAGTAAGACATTATTTCTGAGAGAAAATACAGGTCTCGGTTGTACTATTAAGTAATATTTTGTTTCCTTAATATCGGTGACTCTATTTACTTTCGTGTCGTACGTATGTCAATAATTAAAAACTATAAAATATTATTAAAACTAGATATATTATAATAAATTTTGTTTTTATTCTCTATGTTACTAACCGACTTCTTCTGTTTTATATTGAAAAAATAAACGACTTTTGAGAATGTCTTAAAATATTGAATATCTTAAGACATTTTAACATTCTATGTTTTACTTGTGTGTCGGAATGAAATGTGGTTTTTATCTTCTATTACAGAGTACCTTCTAAAGAAAGAGTAATTATATTCGTTGTACTCTTTTGTGTCTTTATTTAAAATGTGATTCCTTCGCCTCTATATATTTTAAATAACACGTTAGTATGTCATCTTATAAGACATATGTAGTTCTATCACCAAGATTTCCTAAAATCTAATACACCCCTACGAAAGACGTTACCAATACACTATTTTCGTCCACTATCCGAAACTTGAACATCAGAGGTAGTTCACACACCACGTACGCACGATTCAGCGAAGTCAATGCAGGTTGAGAAACACTGGGGGTACCCGACATCGGGTGTTCCGAGGAGACAGCCACCCTAAGAGATCCGTTCTTGTGACTTCACCCAACGTACGGGAGGAGGTCCAAAGAGGCAGATCATGAATAATGATATACATCTACAATTTTCTTTTTAGTAACTCCCTAATGTTTTACAACAGTTTTACAAACCGTTTTTGGTGACGTTATAACATTTCATTAATCGTAGGTTAATTTTACTTATTTAATTACATTTTTGTTGTTGTTCCTTACGAGTAGAGGTAAACGACCTTAAGTCAAACTAAGAATAAAAAAAAGAGAAGATAAAAGATTTAAAAGACGTGCTAGTAATATACAGAAGATATTAAACTTTTTTATATATCAATTGTGCATCCACGTACGTTAAAAATGTTTAAAGAAACCAAAATAGTATTTGGAGTTTATAAAATATAAATTCGTTGGTTAAATATACATTAGATATAAACATAGAAGACTTTTAAACTCTTACACATAACTTTATTCTTTAAAGGTCCCTCCTAAACCTATTAAATGTAAACTCTTCAGTAAGTTTTAATGAAGTGTTAGAAGGAAAAACTCATTACTAATCTTTGACCTCGTTCGTTTATGTTCGTGGAACTTACAATTAGGTGCCCGCTCCTACTTGTTCTTCTGAAACTGTATGAGATTTTAACTCCTCCGTATTGTCTGATAGGAGACTAGATACCATTCGTGCACTCTTTAACTGTCACCAGTCGTCTATTGTCGGTCCACTGGCCTAGGATCCGAACACCCAAGGGTCGTACACATTCTAAAGGGTCGGGGTTTCGAGAACTCGGTAGTTAACAATTTTTTGTTTTTGTTTCGTTTTGGCATCTAGTCTTATAAATAGGTACCATTCATCATACTTATCTGGGGGGTTCCTCAAAACCCTAGAGGGACTACGAGACAGACCACATTCTTGAGCACTTGAAACGTGTAAACTGTATGACCCTTCCTCGAGACTATTCTCGACTTAGAATTAAGGGACGAAGAAGTTCAACTCTACGAGTCGCATAGGGAGATGACTCGAGAAGACACAAGAATTTCTGAAATCCTTCGCGGCAAGTCCGTTCTACGGCTTGGTGTTCGTCCTCTGTATATACGGACAAAGAGACTGAACTACGTCATTAAAGAAAGACGGAATGTGTGATACGAGGTCGTCGATGTTAACAGAAAGACAAAGAACTTGTGTACAAGCGGCACACATTCTCGGCATGTAAACGACAGAGACGACACACGTTCACGACACGAGGGATGACAGAGTGGTGCTGAAATAACAGGAGGCACTAAGTCGAGTTTATGCCGTACAGGGGACAAGTAGATTACCGCTGCAACGTTAGTAAGACAGAGTAAAGGGTCGAAATTAAGAAATCTTGATAATGTGGATAGACTTAGCAGAACAGACAACTAATAAAATACATCATACGATAGTATTCTCGTCTTGGTAATGGGTGTCTTGGGTGACGTGGTAGTGTTTTCCCCACGAGGTATTGAGAGACAATTATGTTCTTACTGACTCTTAGGTACTTAATGTCATTTGAAGTTTAGACTCCAACACAGTCTCCAAAACCTATGACACTTTCCTTAGAGGGAGGAGAGGATAGTGTAGATTATTAGTGAAAGACAATTATATACATTTGCAGTATATTTTACCAAATAAAAATTTAGAGGACTCAACTCCTACTAACGTCTCTTTTATTTTCGACCTCTATCCGACCCAAAGTCTAGTGACAGTCGAAACTGGTAACCACAACCACAACTTCTTTGGTTATGATGTTTCTCCCTACTTTTTTTAAACCCCACCTTAAAAAAAAATCTAAACCGTACAATAGGTACACATATATAATCAGTAATGAGAAATATACCACTCAAAGGAAAATTGTACAAGTTTAAGGTACTATATTTAGTGCTAACCCACAAACTTTTTTATTAAGACAGTGAGAAAATCGGTAATAGAACATAATATCAAACCATTAGTTAATACGTTCTTCAACTTGAACCGTATCATTCACAAGAGTCTAGTTCAGTCGATGATGAAATATTTCGTATGTCAAACTCTATAGAAAAAACCAGTATAATACGGTAGATATATACGACAACTTATAAATTTCCCTATATCTATTTAAAAATTTTTAGACCTATCCAATAAATACAGTGTATAAGTTAATAAAGATTGTATACTAGGTATTTTATAAACCTAAAGAACAGAATGTCAAGTACTATATTTACTAATTTGTACTAATTTCGTTCATTAATTTGAACTGATAATTGTGATTATAAAAAACTAGAAACCCCTAAAAATCTAGGTTTTCGTCTTTCATCAAATTAAAAATCAAAACATAAACGTATTAGACAGGACATGTGTCAAAATTATAATTCTCTTCATGAGTAAACTCTGATTCTTAAAAAAGATGAAATTAAGATCTTCAATGAAGAAAATCAATAACTCGTTGTTTCTGTTCTTTAATACATAAGAAAACACAATTTAAATAATTTCATTACTTAAACACAATCCTCAAATATCATACGTTATAAAATCTGAGGACAAGGTTTTTATTTTCCTAATAACAAGGAACACTAGTTTTATGTAAAAACGTGAACATAAGTAGACAAGTTGAACATAATGTTAAAAACACATACATATATAATGTTTTTATCCATTTACATTCGTTTAATCTGTAAGTCTTATAAAACTTCTCAGGTGTACGATTAGATTTTGTATCTGTAGGAAAACCTTCCTTTCTTTCACACTATAAACAACGTTCTCTCTTTCTTACGAATTGTTGTAATGACTAAGAATTTCGGACAACCTTTCTCTTCGATTGGTTCCCTTTTCGGGACACCCCCAATACTTCGGTCAATTCGAGGTATGTATACAAACGACTGTCAACCTTCCTTCTAAAGAGAAAGGGGAAACTGCCGTAATTTTTGGTAACCTTTTCGAACGTCTAAGTCCAAAGTACGAGAAACGTTGACTTAAGAAAAGGAAAAGTATAAAATTTAAACATCGTACAAGATATGTCAGGAATTCACTTGTAGGACAAAAGTCCTGAAGATTTTGAGGTAACGAAACTTGTCGCTCGGTGTACCGTTATGATGTTTGTATTTAGCAGGTCGACAATTCTACCTTTTATGGTATATTTAGTGACACTTTCGTAGAACAGAATGACAAAACCTCTCGGGTGACTTCATAAAAGTTCCTTTCCCTACGATTGAAAATTTTCAGATGTTTTTCGTGACAGTACTAAGAAACCTGAAATGTAATATTAAAAAATCTCACAAAGTACTTCTCTTTGAAACATATCGAACAAGAAGTTCATTTCTTTTTTTTAAGGGTGATTAAAGAGAGAACAGGGACCAGAGGAGGTTCACCAAACACTTTATAATACATAGTATTAAATTTAGATAAATTTACTGATAAAAATTCAAGAAACTTTATTTTAAGATCAATAAGGGTGGAGTTGTAATCTTTATTTTTGGTTCAGAAGACCCGACGTTTACAAAGACACTTCTTCGTATGGGAGGTGGTCCTGATAGGGTCTTCAACTCGTAAGACCTTTGTATGTCTCCGTCCCACCTGTGAGGCCGGTACCCATCAAAAACAAGAAATACAGTATATAAAGATTTGACTTGTCTATAAAATATACGACCGTCTCCCTTAATATCACTCTCTTCCTCTTTTTCAGATTTACGAAATTCTTTCCTCCGAACCCAAAACTCTGTCCGTTCAATAACTTGTTATAATTTACAACTTACATACAATGAACGGAGAGGACAAAATCAGGTTTTAGGATTACACACCTCGGGTAATTTCACCGGAATAACGAAAGTGAAGTCAGTGGAGAAGTGAAAAGTACCTTGACTCCCCAGTGACGAGGGTCGTTAGGGGTCCATCGTTTTTAGGGACGTTGATTTTTTCGTTTGTTTGTTCTTTTGGTTAAGCGTTACTTTCAGGATTAAGTACATTCAGAGAGTCCCTTACAAATTAAAATTCCTTAGGATATAAGACAAAAGACAAAGAGTTCCCGGGAGACAAGGAATAGCCAAGGACCTTTTGTCCTTGTTCGTCTCGACGGGCGTCAAGAGTCCTGGCTCCAGTACTCTGCCTTGCGTATGGACCTAAGGAAAGTCTTGGAAAATGAAAAGGCATTTTGATGAATCAGCACAAGGACAAAGGTTATGTACCTAACAGAAGACCGGGACACTGGTAACAATAAGGGAATCAATGACAACAATACGTAAACCAAAGCCACAAAAACGAGTTGAAAATAAAAAGACGGATTTCGAAGGAACATATTGTTATACATTCGGGTACGGCGGTACTAATTTCGTGGGAACGAGGTGATCTCTGAACCCAGGGGCGCAGGAAGAAAAGAAGCGGAAGAAAAGTAACTGAGGGCAGGGGTCCAGGGTCAGACAGTTCTTCTGGTATTGTATTCGAATAGTCCTAAAATACCTTAGTTAGAACGAAAGAACTGAAAGTTTATTCCGAGAATTAGTGAAGTAAAAGATTGACTCGATAGAGTTTCTCTAACCGATTTGAGACAAAAAGAACCTTTTTAACGAATAAAAAAGACTAACCCTCCGTCATTTCTTACCTCAATAATACCTAATAATATGCCCTAAGTTATATGTCAAACACCGTTTGATAAAGTGAAGAGATTCACAGCAGTAGACATTTTATCACCTCTTTTACTATTATGGAACGAGTATCTCAACAATACTTCTAAGTTATTTGTTTATAAAACAATTCTCAAACGGTGCCGTGGAACTGTGTTCACGAGTTCCACGGTACACCCCTTCCTACCTTTTGTGATCTTAAATGTTAGTAGTCAAGTCAATTCAAGTCAACGAGTCAGCACAGGCTGAGAAACGTTGGGGTACTTAGAGTCGTGCGGTCCGGAGGAACAGGTAGTGGTAAAGGACCTCAAGTGACTCTGAGTACAGGTAGCTCAGGCACTACGGTAGGTCGGTAGAGTAGGAGACAGCAGGGGAAAAGGAGGACGGGGGTTAGGGAGGGTCGTAGTCTCAGAAAAGGTTACTCAGTTGAGAAACGTACTCCACCGGTTTCATGATCTCGAAGTCGAAATCGTAGTAAGGAAGGTTTCTTTAGGGTCCCAACTAGAGGAAGTCTTACCTGACCAACCTAGAGGAACGTCAGGTTCCCTGAGAGTTCTCAGAAGAGGTTGTGGTGAGTTTTCGTAGTCAAGAAGCCACGAGTCGGAAGAAGTGACAGGTTGAGAGTGTAGGTATGTACTGGTGACCTTTTTGGTATCGGAACTGATCTACCTGGAATCAACTGTTTCATTACAGAGACGAAAACTTATATGATAGATCCAACCAGTATTGAAAAGAAGGTTCCTCATTCGCAGAAAATTAAAGTACCGACGTCAGTGGTAGACGGCACTAAAACGTCGGGGGGTTTTATTTCAGACTGTGACAAAGGTGACAAAGGGGTAGATAAAGGGTACTTCCCTACCCTGGTCTACGGTACTAGAAGCAAAAGACTTACAACTCGAAATTCGGTTGAAAAAGTGAGAGGTGAAAGTGAAAAGTAGTTCTCCGAAAACTCAAGGAGAAGTGAAAGACGGTATTCCCACCACAGTAGACGTATAGACTCCAATAACTATAAAGAGGGCCGTTAGAACTAAGGTCGAACACAAAGAAGGTCAGGTCGCAAAGAGGACTACATGAGACGTATATTCAATTTAGTCGTCCCACTGTTATATGTCGGAACTACATGAAGAAAAGGATAAACCTTGGTCAGACAACAAGGTACAGGTCAAGATTGACAACGAAGGACTGGACGAATATCCAAAGAGTTCTCCGTCCAGTCCACCAGACCATCAGGGTAGAGAAAGTCTTAAAAGGTCAAATAACACTAGGTGTGTGAGTTTCCGAAACCGTATCAGTTATTTCGTCTTTATCTACAAAAAGACCTTGAGAGAACGAAAAAGGTACTAGGTCGTCTACAACCGCTAACCTAGAGACCAAGAAGACGGAAAAGATTTTGGTCGAACTTGGAGTCCCTCAAGTACCAAGTACATAACGACTTCGGACCGAACCTCTTAAAACTCGTAATGAAATGATCGTACACTCTACTCCCGTTGACACACCATCAGACTCGTAAGAAAACGTAACGGAAAGAAACCCTGACCTTACTTTTGACTGGAAAAGGTCAGGACACCGGTGACGACTCAAAAGGTTTAAACGACCGTATAACTCACGTCGAGAAAGTGTCGTAGTAGAAAGTCCTAAACTTTGTCGAGTGGACCTTAAGGTAGTGGAGGTGATCGAAACGAAAGATTCCGGGTGAACTGAAGTGTAAGGTCTCACAGAACGAGATCTAATCACTAGTGTAGTAGTACTAATAGACCCAGTACTTCTAGAAAAAACATGTCAAGAAGGCACATAACAACGGTGGAGCAGAATTATAGAAGACGAAGACAATCCAGGTATGGTAAAGACAGGAAATAGCTCGGATAGAAACGTACTTTACAAGGGAACCATTGAGATTAAAAGAACTTCTCTAGAGATCAGAAAGGGTAAGACAACAAAAGGAGATAAAGAAACGTCACTAAATGTTAGTATCAACTAATAAAAAGACGAATTATAAGTAAACCTTATTAATCTTGATATGTCAAAATCTCTACCCTCCCGGAGTCTCCAATAAATCACTTGTTAAAGTAAAATATGTCCTTCTCGACTTTAGACACCATCCTTGTACTGAAAGGGTTCCGGTGTATCACTTTTTACACCTTGTTCTGGTAGGTGCAAGTAAAAGATTCAGGACACAGAAGAAAAGTATGGTATAAGAATAATATGTAGAAACAAAAATAAAAACCGTCGAAGAGTGACCCTCACTTTGTGTACGAACCGTTGTATAGACGACATTTCTATGCTACAAAAGAGTAACTTGGTAAATCCGTACAGTGAAACTCATTTTTCTACGTCTTGTTTCATGCCCCCTCTAAAAAAAGACTACAAAGGTAATACATCCGTACCAGTACTATATAAAGTTATTGCTAGAAAATTTTCTCACTTGAGTGACTTGAATGATAAGTATGTTCTTTCGGTAGATAAATAAATTGAGTATTCTTACTTTGTATCTTCGTTCTAGGCCTACATGTACAAACATTTCAGTAAAACGTTACTTTACGTTTCTGTCTGTTATATTACGGAAAATACCCTATTCCAATTACGAATGACACGGACCTCGAAGGGGTAAACTGTTTCTTCTGGAATCTAAATAGTTTACAATTTGTGTACCGAAATTGGCAAGTATAATCCTCGTAAGGACTCCCTAAACGTGATCAACACTCCAACATAAGTCAAGTGAAATAAAGAAAGGACTACGAGAAGATAAAGGGAAGCCCTACACAAAGTATACAGACAATAACGAAACTTCTAAAAAGTAAAGATAGAGTACGAATTGTGGACGGTAACTGAGGAACATATTGAATGCTCTTTAGTCACCGCAAGAAGCGGGGGACGGGGTGGGGTCCATGGTCACAAATATTCCATTTACAAGAACACAACTAAATCTTTTTATTACACATGAAGAGGGGTAAAACATGGTTTAATTCTAAAATGAAAAACCACAACTATTTAAAAACCTTTATAATATATAAAATAAAAAAAGAAGAATTAATAAACAATGGAACACCTTCTTTCGTTTTTACTGTGTAGGGTACTAAAGTAAAAGACTGTTGTTATCTATGTACTCTTATAACTCATATCCCTATTGAACCCTGGGGTCTTTTAAGGAAGATGACCCCCCTAGTAAAATAAGGGTCAATAGAAATCCAACGACTTGACCCAACATACCATTTTTTTTCATAGAACATCGTTAAACTTGAACTTCTCTCTAAATTCGTAACGATTCAGTCTTTTTCAAAATAGGTCCCGACACAAGTCCGGGTCAAGTATTTACGAGGTGACCTTCAGCATGCCTCTAGCAGACGTGGAAAACCAAACAAAGACAGGTACACGTCCGCCGTTCTCTTCTCGTAAAGCTTATATTTAGCTAGCAGTAACATACATTTATTGTCTTTTTATCTGAACACTTACACGAATATCTGCTTAGTGTCCTTTTACAAGTTGAACACAAAGACACGGCATAGACAAGAAGAAGACGAAAGTACTCTGAACTTACTAATTCATCTTTAGTCCAATTCTCTTTTTTGTATAACACCAAACTTTTTTGAAGCACGAGTTTCTCTATAAAAAAAACGAAAGAATTTACCTTGAAAATGTAACCAGGAAGTCCGTCTCGATAAAAAAGAGTTTTAAAACATTGGGAACGAGTCAACCATGGGTGAGGTATATGGAAAATACCCACAACGAACAACAAATCACCGATTTAGTGTAGGTTGAGAAAACACTGAGGCACCTGCCGACACTGGGGGGTCCGAGGAGGCAGGTGCCCTACAGGGTCCGTTCTTACGACCCCACCCAACGGTAAAGGAAGAGGTCCCCTAGAAGGGGTGGGTCCCTAGTTTACGTATAAAGAAGGACGTAACCGTCCGTCTAACAAATGGTGACGCGGTAGACCCTTCTGAATTTACATATAATGTCAATGGAAATATTAAAGTGGGAAGTATTAAATTCGGAAAAATCTAATCTTTCTTTCTTGTACTCAAAGAATTAGAGTAGGCTTAATACAAAATTAATAATTACCCGGTACATTATTACAAGATTTTTCCGAATTCACCTCTAAAACCCTTCATCGTTCGTACATCCATTTTTCTCACTCCTAATAAAAGGTTTTGGTTAGACTTCGGTCAAAGGACTATAGGATGAAGATTAAGAGGAGGTCTCGAACATTTTACTTAAATCTCAATGTATGTCAGTATAAACCTTATGTGAATCCGAAGTAAGAGACCTTCTCATTTCAGATACTGACTAAGAAAAGTCATATCTTACTGGCACCAATCTGGATGATCCTGTCTCCTTTTTCAGCGCGGAAACGATAAAGTACGTGACATTCATAGTAAAGGATCGGTTGGTTAACTGACTTTTACCGGGGTCGAGAGTGAATAGACGAACTACACTTCCTTTAAAAATAAACAAAAATAAAAAAAAGAGAAAATCGACTCTGAACGCCGTACACCCTAGAGTCAAGAGGTTTCACTTTCACTTTCAGTGAGTCAACACAGGCTGAGAAACACTGGGGTAACTATGACAGGTACCTTAGGAAGTCCGGTCTTATGACCTTACCCATCAGAAAACGAAGAGGTCCCCTAGAAGGACTGGGTCCCTAGCTTGGGTCCAGAGGACGTAACGTCCACCTAAGAAATGGTCGACTGGGTGTTCCCTTCGGGGGACCAAGGGGTTCATCCGTAGTTTGGGTACAGGGAACGTAACCCTAGCACCCCAGAATTCATGACCTGGTGGTCCCTTCAGGACCCTTTAAAATACAATAACTAGAATTCCAAATATAGTGACACTAGTGTAAAAGTAGAAAGGTACTAAACAAAACGGGTGAAGCTTTACCGTGATAAAAACGGTAAACGGGTGCTTGGGACCTATTTACCATCCTTACACCTTAATTCTTAGCTAGTTGTAAAGACATCGAAAGAAGTTGTTTGGTAATATATTTATAGAATAACATATTTGAACTGAATCACTACCGGGTGAGACAGGAAATTGCATTGAAAACGAATGTAGTTAGTATTGTATTTGGTTCAATAACTAACGAAGAGAAGAAACGGGACTGAACGAAGGTAAAAGAGAAAAGTAAAGAAACGACAAGAGAAACTCAGAACTAGAATTGATAAGATGTATATCGTATATTAATATATATTTATAATATTATACCATTTATCACATATGTCAAATATTACACACACATATGTACGTATACAATTCGAAGATAAAACAGGACTGAAAGACAGGAAGTGACATCTAAATCTATTGATTGACGGATGAATTATAACAGCAAACTAATAGATAAGACTTAAAGTTTAAAACGTACAGACTTTAGGTTACGAAGTAGAGGGGGTATAGGAGCAGATATGGGTTCAGAAGATCGTCCGACGAGGTAGAATCAATTCTCGTTACCGTAAGAAGATCCCATACTTCTGGTTCGGGAAGGTTAGTCGGAACTGAGCAGGGAAAGAGAAGATGGGGTACAGAGTAAATAGTAGTTCAAGGTAACTGAAGACATACATTAGTCTAAGATTGACAAGAATGGTAGAAGAGACGATTAGAGGACCTGGTGCGGGGACGGTAGAAAGAGGTCCCAATGACGTCCTCTGAAGATTACAGCTAAAGAGACGAAAACGGGAACGGAGGACCAGGGAAGGGAGGTGAGGTTAGTCAAGTCGTAACTCTCAATAGGACGACATTAGGAAAACTTTGTATCAGTCTAGTACGGTGAGAAGACGTACCTTAAGAGGTGAACCAAAGGTCGAGTGAACCTTCTATTAGTTTCCCAAATTTTACTGGACGTTCCGACACGTCTACCACTGACGTCGGTACTTTAATTTTCTACGAATGAGGAACCTTCCTTTCAATACTGGTTGGATCTATCGTATAAGTTTTCGTCTCTGTAATGAAACGGCTGATTCCAGGCAGATCAGTTCCGATACCAAAAAGGACACCAGTACGTACCTACACTCTCAACCTGACACTTCTTCCGACTCACGGCTTCTTGACTACGAAAGCTTGACATCACAACCTCTTCTGAGAACTCTCAGGGAACCTGACGTTCCTCTAGGTTGGTCAGGTAAGACTTCGTCTAGTTGGGACCCTAAAGAAACCTTCCTTACTACGATCTCGACTTCGAGGTCATGAAACCGGTGGAGTACGCTTCTCAACTGAGTAACCTTTTCTGAGACTACGACCCTCCCTAACCCCCGTCCTCCTTTTCCCCTGCTGGGTCCTACTCTACCGACCTACAGTAGTGGCTGAGCTGCCTACACTCAGACTCACTTGAGGCCCTCTACCACAACCTGTCCCTCCGGACCGCACGACGCTAAGTACCCCAGTGTCTCAGCCTGTGCTGACTCGTTGACTTGACTTGACTTGACCTGACGTTCCGACACTTGGTAGACTGAAGGGTAAAAGAAACAGAGAACGAGATGAGGGCGGTCGAAGTCCGGCAAACACAGGAACTTTTACAGGGAGAGGATACTCCCAAATGGGAAGGGACCTTTCTTGAAGGAGTCCTATGGGTGTCATCGAGTGTTCCGAGCAAAGTTTAGACGTCGGAAAGATACCTCTGAAAGTGACTTGTGCCGATTGGTATAATCCTTTCGTGAACTAATCTCGACGTCGAAGGCGTGAAGGGACCGTGCGGAAGATAGAATGAACTGACAGACGTCATGACCGGTAGTCGACTTTGGAGGTGTAAAATGAATAAATCACAGACAGAGAGTGAGATCTGACACATCCTATATTCGAGATGTGAAACTCAGGAAATTTTTTTTGGAAAAGGTGAAGAGTATATGTAGACGTATCCTACTATTGCATATTTATCACTATCCTCCGAAAGACAAAAGACCAGTATGTCCTTTAGCACCAGAACTGAAAAGAAGAAAGATCCCAAATAACAGTTTATAAAAAAGGATCGATGTCAGGTATCCCAGGGTTCCTCAATCTACACTGACTTCACTGAATCATGCGTACGTAAAAAAAGGATCAATTCCCACGATTGAAGGTGATTGTTACATTCTAGTAGTGAAATTTTTATTAACCTTCTCAAGGAATCAGTCAAGAGTAACAAGGTAGTACCAATAAACTAGGGTATGAACCCATTTACAAAGGACCTCCTTATAAGACTTTTACTTTCAATAATATTTAAGTAACCAGTAACATATGTCGACAAGTATCACGTTTATCCTAAACTCTTAAATGAGACACGGTTTTCATTTCATTCTGTCCTTTTGGAGGTAAGGATTTATAGATCAAGTCCTCCCTGATCCTCCCTCCTCTTACAACCTGTCTATTACTTAAAAGCCAACCACCAGTCAGACCCTTCTTTTGGTTCCTACCTCTATCTAGTCACTAATCAACCGGATACGATAACCGGGAATCGATACGTTCTAGATTAGGACAAGTTCTAGTCCTTACGATCGTACTAGAAGTCAAGTCAAGTCAATGAGTCAGCACAGGTCGAGAAACGTTGGGGTACCTGACGTCGTGCGATCCGGAGGGACAGGTAGTGGTTGAGGGTCTCAAATGAGTTTGAGTACAGGTAACTCAGCCACTACGGTAGGTTGGTAGAGTAGGAAACAGTAGGGGAAGTGGAGAGCGGAAGTTAGAAAGGGTCGTAATCCCAGAAAAGATTACTCAGTCAAGAAACGTAGTCCACCAGTCTCATAACCTCAAAGTCGAAGTCGGAGTCAGGACTTCGTACTAGAATCGTGTCCGTTTACTTCCCCTTCCACAATGTTCTGCTTAAGTCTTACGGTCTGACCTCGGTCTACATCTCGAGGAGTGACCGTCCTTTTTTTTTCTTCTTCTTCAACATAAAGAAAAGTCACACTCAATTTCGGTAGGATCCTAAAATTCGGTCCCTTATTATACTTTATTAGATAAGACCGGAGTCACACCTCTCACCATTGACCCCGTACCCCTTTCTTGTACACAGGAAACACCCGAACAACTCGACTGGAGACCGTTCATGTGTGTTCCCTCGTGGAACTGGAGATAGGTAGGAAAGGACACTTCCTTGTCTTGTAAAAAAAGGTCGTTAGAAACTGTGTATGTGGGACGATTAATGTAAAAGTTTCTAAATTAGATCCATCTTATTTGTGAAAAAAACCACGGTGAATCTCAATCCCTATAAACTTAAAACTGTTAATAAACAATCTAGGTACGACTCTACTGTCTATAAAGGTTCTGTGGATCATAACGTACTATATTATCGTCTAATGAAGATTCCCCCGTAAAACCATACGATTTCGGTAACTCGGAGAAATTACATCGTACGAAAACCTAACAATGTAACAGGGATTACGATCATATGTCACCGTAATACCCCGACCCGTTAAAGGACGGAAGAATACTTAGTACAAGCACCTTGTGCTCTAGTACAGTGTTTTAGGTTCTCACACTAAATATTCTGGGAAACGAGTGAAAACGGACCACAGTGTATCATCTGAACGGACTTCCTGTCACATCCTTCACTCCATACTAAAACGATTGAGGTTAAACAAAAGTAAATAAAATTAATTTTATTTTCTTTCATTTTTCTGTAAAAACAGATTAGACTTTCACTGGGATGTAAAGTGAACTAGAACAAAAGAAAATTCTTTAGACAAAAGGAAATCCTTATAATAATGACTGTATTGAGAAATCAAAATACTTTTACAAGATCATTGAAACACCAAAGAAATAGGAAATAAGTATTATCGATGTTATTTCTTATTTTGTCGGTATCAAAAATTCCAGGTCATCCTTATATAAATAACTATCTTTTCTTGACGCTTCCTGTCGTACGTCTTTTAAAATATATTTCACCAGGGTTCGCTGTAACTATCTTTAATAAGAACTACGAATACAAAGTTCATACGACATCTTTTTATCTTTTTTTTACTACGTTAACTTACGTGCAAAAAGGTACGTAGTGTCTTATAGGGAAACCGGACGAGACAAGTAATGTTACCTTTTATCTTATAAACCGTGGTGTCTTTCGGTCCGGAATATTAATTCACTGTAGATAAACGAAAGACCTGGGTGTCAGTTCCCCATATTTCTAATAAGAGATTTGAATTGAAAACTTTTTACTGTTCCTATAGTAGACTAAAGGAATTGAACGTACACACCTAAGTCATTGTTTTCTTTTTCCTCATATTGACAAAAGGTATAAATTTGAAACAAGATATCTTCTGATTCTAAACCACGTTACTAATCCGATAACAGATGCCTTCTGTGGTCTAGGAGACGCAGTGTATAAACGTCGGTCTTGAACCACGCTCTTACGGAGGACGACAGCACCCAGGGCATATCCGTCTACTCGGGACCTGTTCGAGGAGAAGAGAGAGTGAGAGGATGGACGACAGATTATCCGGAGTGAACGCTGAAAATTGTGACCATCTTACTAAGGTGATGTTAAGACAGATGGCAATCTCGTTGATAGGGAAAACCTTTTTACCGAGCACTGACGGGGACGTCACACCGAGACACTGCCGTCGAATTTTAAATGAGTCACAGAGAAACGTCGTAGAGAGTATAAGAAGGACCTGGTGCTCATTCTTCTTTGGTCCAGACCCGAAGCTACCATTCAAGGGTTCAGTACTTGCACTGTTCTTATCGTACGTACTTACCTTTCCGACGTCTCTTATAAATTTCGTTTAGAATGAATAATGTCTGTAGTGAACTTTCCATCTATTCGTAACAAATTTTTCTTGCAAGAATTTAAGACCAACAGATACCTGGATAATTCGGTGAAGAAACACAGTCTGTTTAAGGTTTACCTATTTTTACTAAGACTTTAATGTATTTCCATTAATAATGCCCATACACTGTTTTTTGAATTAAAAGTGTACAATGTATATTGTAAATTTATTTTAAACCTCTTTTGGAGTCTTTTTTACTTTTAGAAAGTGTTATGATTGTAAATCCTTTTATTGAGTTGATAAACCTTTTTAAATACCGATCAACAAAGGTATGATATATTATACTTATTATATATATGTCAATGATAATACGGGTCTCAGGCTCAGGGGTCTTGACTCTCTTATGCTGCAGGTGTCGTTACGTTTTCGTACTTCCCCAAAATAAAGATCGAGCTCGATCCCGAGGGCGGTGTAGGTTGCGTTACCTCACCTCGTTCTCGGGTCTCGGGTCTAAATGTCGTCATAAATATCCAAAATCTTGTCTCTCAACCGTTCCCGACTAACCGACGTCCTCAAAGGATCATAAAAGATTAACCGATTAGAAATAACCGACGTCCCCAAAGGACCACAAATGATTAACCGACAACCGACGTCCCCCTACAGAAAATGGAGGACTATTTGAGTCTGGTCCAATGCCCCTCATACGACTAATCTGTTCAAGACCGTAGGCGCCCCTACTGGAGTGCCCCGTTACTGAGTCGGAAAGGACTCAGGATGGAATCAGGGACTTCGGATAGTACCGCACACAATCCAGGGATGTTAAACCTTTTTTGGAGTCTTTTTTACTTTTAGAAAGTGTTATGATTGTAAATCCTTTTATTGAGTTGATAAACCTTTTTAGATACCGATAAACAATGGTATGATATATTATACTTATTATATATATGTCAATGTTTGTCTCTTAGTATAAATACGTTAAACGTTTTGTATCTTTGTCTGTTATGGGATCAACATGTTTATAATAAATTATGAGTATTGTTGAGATATTCTATTCCTGATTATAAAATTAGAGAGGTAATTTCTTTAATTGGGTTTACAGGTGGTTGTCCACTTACCCATTTGTTTAAAACCTTATAGATACGTTACCTTATAATAAGGCAGTATCTTTCCTTTTCATATACGATGATGTACCCACTTGGACTCGTGTAGTACGATTCACTTTGTCCGTTTTTTAAGGGAACACATACTAAGAAAAGTACATTTTATAAGTCATTTCCATTTTTCTTTGTCTTCAGTCTAATCATTAACGATCCTCCCCTTACTATTGAATGACCCACACGTCGCAAAAGAGTCCCAGTACTTCTTCAAATCTTTGATCTTTCTACACTATACTACCAACGTATTGTGACCCTTATGTAACTTACGGTAACTTGACGTGTGAATCTTTCCAATTTATTAAATGGGTCCTTCTCAACTGAGTAACCTTTTCTGACTAAGGCCCCGCACCCCCCCCCGCCCAAACCCCCGTCCTCCTCTTCCCCCACTGTCTTCTACTCTACCGACCTACCGTAGTGGTTGAGCTACCTGCACCTAAACCCACTTGAGGACCTCAACCACTACCTGTCCCTCCGGACCGCACGATGTTAAGTACCCCAGCGTTTCTCAGCCTCTGCTGACTCGCTGACTTGACTTGACTTGTTCAGATAATTCAACAACTAAGTCCTAAATTTGAGTTAGAAACGGGAAAATGATACACAAATTCATATTACTCAGTGATTCTTGTCATAAAGAAGGAAAATTGAGAGATAAGAATATTTATTGAAAGAAATTATACTCATTTACCAGGAATTTTAAAGGAAGACTTTTATATTTTATTCTGTCTTGGGGGTGTGAAGACGTGAATTTTAGATCCAAAATTGTACATTTTAAAAAAAATAAGTCACAAAGTAAGGGGTTTCTGGACCGTTCTGTTGACCTCCCGTCTGCTCCAGGACGCCCGATAACAATTGAGGAATGAATCTTCCTCCTACTAGCTCTACCTTCCTTCCCACGACCCGAAGTTTGTATCGAGAAAGAAGTCCGTCTTCTCGGAATAAACAATCCTCAGGTCCCTCCGGACTTTAAGAGAGTGTATAGATCATCTTCCCAAACCCTATGTAAGATCTCTAGACCGACTAAGGTTTATAGTCGGTACCGTAAAGGACTGGTCCTGTCTACCCACATACCTCTTTGCTCCTAAGAAAGAGGTGGAAGGTAACCGTCTGTGGTGTCAGAACCGTCGTCTTCGTCCAGACCACCGTTTCAAATCCTTCACGATCCTGTTTCCCAATTACTTGAGTAGGTTTAATAAACCTCAATTTTGTTCACTGGAGTTTATAATGAATCAAGTTCTTTCGTTAAAAACGAACAGAAGAATCATCTACACACGGTATAACCTTTATAGATACAACGCGACAACCCCCTTCACCTTTCCTGTGTATTAACGTACATCAACTAAAAAATTTTTTCCTTCGTTTTGTCCGTCTTTTTTGTAAACTGATCACTGTAAAAGTACCTACACATAGTTTACGATCAGAATTAATAAGAGATCCTCCACGGTCATCATAACTAAAGTGAAGACGAAAACATATGAAAACTCTACAGATATTTACGATATGACGAACAAGTTATCTGTCTTGATAACTTTTAATTAATGTTCTCACGAGGTCTAAGAGATAAAGTGATCCAAAACTTTTAAATCTTGTTTAGGTAACGAAGTAAGTACTTATATGGAAATACTTCACAGAGCACACAGATCCCGGGAGTCACAAGGTACTTCCCTTTTTATCTGTACCCGATCACACGTCATTTGAATGGTAGACTCTTTGTTTGTCCTGTGCATAGAAAGGAGTTTATAACGAGAGGTTGTAAGGGAGATACGAGAGCATGAATTATTAAGAGGAATCGCCGGGGGAATTAGGGGAGGAAGAAAGAAGACGGGATAAAATAAAATAAAAAATAAAAATAAAAAACTCTTTGTGCGGGAGGGTGGGGGACGGGGAGTGGGGACCGAAAGGTCCCTTCCTACGCTACGTTGGTCTACCTCCTTCTCCGTACCGGGCATGGTGTGTGCGGTACACGAAGGACACCGGGTACTTTCCCGTATCCCTGCTGCCATTTCATTGCCGTCCTGAAATCGTCTAAAGCAAATAGAAAGTCTGTCTCTTAACACGAAAGTCCCCTTATTACCTAATCTCTGTCTTACAAGACCTTCGTTCCTCTGACTGTCATCTGATAACGTCTCCAGGTCCTCTTCCGACCACTTACCTCGTCCTTCCTTGTCCTACCAAACACTCTTCAAAAGTACCAAACCCCGTTCTACTCCACTCAGGAGGCACTAAGAAGGAGACTGGAATCCTATATTGTCTGACCGGGAACCTTTTTTCTTGAACCTGTTTCCAAACGAAAGAAAAAGGACTAGGGTAAGAAAGGTTGACCTCTATGTACAACAACGAATTTCACTTTCACTTTCACAATCAACGAGTCACCACAGACTGAGAAGCCCTGGGGTACCCGAGAAGGGACGGTCCGAGGAACCAGGCACCCTAAGAGGTCCGTTCTTATGGCCTCACCCAATGGTCTCCTAGAAGGGTTGGGCCCCTAGTTTGGACCCGGAGGACGTAACGTCCGCTTAAAAAATGGTAGACTCGGTGGTCCCTTCGGGGGATTTACTCAATGAATTTGTCAAAATATTGTCTTACTGTTACAAAAAGAATATTTAATTGCATGACAGGTTATAGAATAAAGGGGAACAAAAGAGATTATGACGATTCGGATGGTTAGTTGTCAACCGTACGGATATCTATTACGATAGGACAAGAAATACCACTATAAAGATTTTTAAACTCTTAATGTTTTAAAAGAGAGGACAATAACTTGACTTCGAGGCTATGGAACCGGTGGAGTACACTTCTCGACTGAGTAACCTTTTCTGGGACTACGACCCTTTCTGATTTCCGTCCTCCTCTTCCCCTGCTGTCTCCCACTCTACCAACCTACCGTAGTGGCTCAGTCACCTGGACTCAAACTCGTTCGAGACCCTCTCATTTTCTGTTCCTTCGGACGACGTCAGGTAACTCAGTGTTTCTGAGCCTGTGCTGACTCGCTGGCTCGTTATTAACTTGAGACCTATATAAATCGTAAAGGATGAGAATATGTGGATTTCTTAATATTGTAGATTTAAAAATTTTTAAACTCCATAAATTTACTAGAGGTGGATATATATTTATATTGTAGTAATGGATAATGACACTAGAACTTTATCACCCAAATTCACTCTTTTTTCGCAACGAAATCTAGTCATTATAATGTACATAGGTCCATAATATAAATTAATGTTTACAAAACAGTTTCGGTATATTAACTGTTCTTTAACAGAAGTGTGTCTAAAATGGGTTCCGAATCAAAATAAATATAAACTGGGACGTCTTATAGGGTGAATAGTCTTAGTCTCCAGTCGTTGGGTAAAACCAACTCAAGGTACTTAAATGAAGTTTTCAAAACTTCGTTATTTCTTGATTTCCTTGTAAAAGTCGAAAAATATACATATTTACTACTTTACCTACTTTACTACTTTAACGGGCCTCGAAAGTGAAAAAAGAGTAATCAAAGGAAAAATCTCGGAGGGAGGGGTGGTGGTTTCATCCTGTCGGGAACGGACGGAAGAAAGGGGGTGTTTGACCTAACAAAACGTCCGTCGTAAGACCTATGAATTGAGAAGTACGGTCGTCTCGTTGTTTCCGTTTAAGACCTTCGGTGAACTACACGATGGACGTTTCTCAACTCTAACCTTTTCAATTTTCCTTTGAACAAAAAAACGACTGATATAAAACCTCACGACTTTCTTACTTTACCCGTGTACAGTTGGGTTCCCACCTTTCGTCCCCTTTTCGGCGGAGTTCACGTCTTCACACAGATCCTCTGGTGACGACTCCTTTTCTCCCGTAACCCCTTTTTTTCGTCCTCCTTTTTCCTTTGAAGTTTCGTTTCCTTTTCCGTGTTCCAAGAAGTTTTGTTCTTTCCTTTAACCTTTTTACAAGTGAACCTTCCCTTTGTCCTGTACCCTTAAAAGAGTTATTTTCCATGTTTCGGTTGAGAATTTTTATTCTTATTGTCGTTTCGTCCTCTACTCCACTCTACTTCTGTGGATCCTACCATGTACTTCCGAATTCTCTCTTTCTAGTAAGTCAAGTCAAGTCAGCGAGTCAGCACAGACTGAGACACGCTGGGGTACTTGGCGTCGTGCGGTCCGGAGGGACAGGTAGTGGTTGAGGGTCTCAAGTGAGTTTGAGTGCAGGTAGCTCAGTCACTACGGTAGGTCGGTAGAGTAGGAGATAGTAGGGGAAGAGGAGGACGGGGGTTAGGGAGGGTCGTAGTCTCAGAAAGGTTACTCAGTTGAGAAATCTACTCCACCGGTTTCATGACCTCAAAGTCGAAATCGTAGTAAGGAAGGTTCTTGTGGGTCCTGACCAGCGGAAGTCTTACCTGACCAACCTAGAGGAACGTCAGGTTCCCTGAGAATTCTCAGAAGAGGTTGTGGTGTCAAGTTTTCGTAGTCAAGAAACCGCGAGTCGGAAGAAGTGTCAGGTTGAGGGTGTAGGTATGTACTGGTGTCCTTTTTGGTATCGGAACTGATCTGCCTGGAATCAGTCGTTTCATTACAGAGACGAAAAGTTATACGATAGATCCAACCAGTATTGAAAAGAAGGTTCCTCATTCACAGCAAATTAAAGTACCGACGTTAGTGGTCGACGTCACTAAAACCTCGGGGTTTGTTATTTCAGACTGTGACAAAGGTGACAAATGGGAAGATAAAGGGTACTTCACTACCCTGGCCTACGGTACTAGAAGCAAAAGACTTACATCTCGAAATTCGGTTGAAAAAGTGAGAGGTGAAAGTGAAAGTGGTTCTCCGAAATATCAAGGAGAAGTGAAAGACGGTATTCCCACCGCAGTAGACGTATAGACTTCAATAACTATAAAGAGGGCCGTTAGAACTAAGGTCGAACAAAGAAGGTCGGGTCGTAAAGAGTACTACATGAGACGTATATTCAATTTATTCGTCCCACTGTTTTATGTCGGAACTGCATGAAGAAAAGGATAAACCTTGGTCAGACAACAAGGTACAGGTCAAGATTGACAACGAAGGACTGGACGTATGTCTAAAGAGTTCTCCGTCCAGTCCACCAGACCATAAGGGTATAGAAAGTCCTAAAAGGTGTCAAACAACACTAGGTGTGTGAGTTTCCGAAACCGTATCAGTTATTTCTTCTTTTTCTACAAACAGACCTTGAGAGAACGAAAAATATACTAGGTCGTCTACAACCGTTAAACTAGAGACCAAGGAGACGGAAAAGATTTTGGTCGACCTTGTAGTCCTTCAAGTGCCAAGTGCATAACGACTTCGGACCGAACCTCTTAAAACTCGTAATGAAATGATCGTACACTCTACTCACGTTAACACACCATCACACTCGCAAGAAACCGTAACAGAAAGAGACCCTAACCTTACTTTTGACTGGAAAAGGTCAGGACACCGGTGACGACTCAAAAGGTATACACGACCGTATAACTCACGTCGTGAAAGTCTCCTAGTAGAAAGTCCTGAACTTTGTCGAGTTGACCTTAAGGTAGTGGAGGGGATCGAAACAAGCATCACTACGAAAGATTCCGGGTGAACTGAAATGTAAGGTCCTACAGACCGAGACTAATAGAACCAACACTTCTAGAAAAAACATGTCAAGAAGACATATAAGAAGGGTGGAGAAGAATTATAGAAGACGAAGACAATCCAGGTCTGGTAAAGACAGGAAATAACTCGGGTAGAAACGTACTTTACAGGGGAACCATAGAGATTAAAAGAACTTCTCTAGAGATCAGAAAGGGTAAGACAACAAAAGGAGATAAAGAAACGTGACTAGAGACTCCTTCCGAAAGAATAGAGAAGAACGATAAGAAACCTTGAGACGTAAGTCTACGAATATAGAAAGGGAAAGAGGAAACGAAAAGAGAAGAGAAGAAAAGTGTCGATAAACATTCCGGAGGGGTCTGTCGGTAAAACGAAAAAACGTAAAGAAAAGGTACCCCTACCAGAACTAGGGACAGAGGACATGTTACAGTCCTTGGAGGTAGGTAACAAGTGGTCCGTGAGATAGATAGTCTAGATCAGGGAGTTTAGATAAAGAGTGAAGGTGACATATTAGTATTCCCTAAACTAACTCCAGTATGGACTTACCAGATCGCCAAAAGGGATGAAAGAATTAAATTCAGACTTAAACCATTATTCCTCAAGTACTAGACTCGGTGTCAGTCGAGGGCCAGAACAAAAACAACTGACATATCTCGAAGAGGTAGAAACCAAGGTTTCTTATATTAGTCAGACTAAAGCCACAACTGGTAGACCACTACAGGTACACATCTCAGAAGAGAACACAAAAACCTTCTCCCACAAACGATACTGGTCACGTAAAAGAACCGTTTTGAGAATCAGAAACGGAACGAAGTAAGGTATAAGGTACCGGTTTAAACGGACGATGAGGTCCACAAAGAAGAATGAAAACGTAAGGTCAGGGGATATTACTTTTCCTATAGAAAAAACCCACAATCAAGATTTTCCAGAACATCCAGAAGTATCTTGACAAGTTGCAGTCGAAGAAGTCACAACGACCAACCCCGTATCTGAACCTAAGGACACTATAACTTACCAAACGGACCCTTTGCTTGTCTCTACTAAGACAGTAAAAACTCTAACGTAGGTTCATGACGTAAAACCTGAGAAAATGAGAGAAAGAGGATTCCCTAAGGACGGGTGTCATCATCTTTATTACCAGTAGACTCAATTTAAGTGGGTAAGGTCAGGTAAAATCAAGTGACTAAGGATCTTACAGTTGCAAGTGAGAACGGTAGAGGACAAGCTGGTGAAGGTTAAACGGAACTAAGTACCTGGACTGTAAGGTCCATCGATACGTTATAACGAGAAATGTTGTAGCCTGGAACGAAGATAGTGGTCAGTGTAGGTGTCGACCCATAACAAAAACGAAACCGAGGTAGGGAAGTAAGAAAGACCTCAATAAAGAGGTGACTTGAGGTCATCCTGGACCCCTCAAGGAGAAAGTCATAGGATAGCAAAACGGAAAGTATGACAAGTACCCCAAGAGTTCCGTTCTTATGACTTCATCAAACGGTAAGGGAAGAGGTCACCTGGTGTAAGACAGTCTGGAGAGGTGGTACAAGAGTTTCAGTCATCCAAGGACACTAATTTCTTTCTCCGTCACCGATCTCTCCCCTTCCTCTCCTCTAACCACAATCTAGTACAAGTCGTCTCAAAGAGTTTTATAAATATTATTTCCTGATAATTAAAAGAAATTTTTCATAAAGATTAGGTATTGTCTGGTCGTGTTCTAAGATGACAAATTTTGCGTACACGTGTCAACTCGGTGTATGTTGAGCGATGGACTAAAGACCGTCACACTCGACCAATCGTGCAAACGTCGTTTTGTTCGACTCACGAGTGTATATATACAGTGTCGTGACACTGTACTCATATTTATGAAATTTATAAAGATTTATAAACGAGAATTAAAAACGTGAATACAGTGTTTGACCGTGGTGTAAAATTCACCGTGGCTAGATTACTCAAAACCAAACTAAGATCCAGGTCACCCTTGAACACCCTCACAAAAGCTTTCGACTCATTCGAATCTACTAACCGTAAAATTCACTGTTTATTGTCGGAAATTTCTTGTACAACCTCCGTCCCGTCACCATCTTTATCCCTCACACCCACTGAAACTTTACTACTGCAGTCTTACTATCCAGAACTGGTACTTCTACCTATCTACCTAGGTTTGAGATAACCACTACGAAGGTTGTCACAATGATCAACCCACACTTTTGTCCCACTTCCTTCTTAGTCCTTACTAAGGCCATAAGATAGACTGCGTTGACCCACCTCTCGTGGGAAACTTTAACCCTTATATTCTCCTTACCAAACCCTATCTGCACCTCTACCACCTTGATCCTTAAGACAAAACTGATACATTTGTATTTGAACAATGTTCTCTCTATACACCTACTTCTTAGAGTACACAAATTTTCCACTAGAGAGAGGAATTTTGTTCTGTAGATGTAAGGACCAGAGTCTTAAAACTTGTTAGTAGGATTGTGACGAAAACTACTTGATCACTCGACCAGACTGGTATTATGATGATTTCTTATCAATCCGGAGACACGTGTCAGTCACCAATGGACACCTTTCTATTTAATGACCGGATATTATTGTTTACAGGGGTTATACATGTGTGGTAGAATTTTTACACGACAAGTAGAAAAATACAGACTTTAGTCCAAGTGAAGTCATACCCTAATCTTTTTCACCTAACCATAAGTCTCAACTTAATGTACATGTCTAATACTAACTTAAATTTACCACCTTTACTTTTTTTTTTTTTTTCAGGAAATTTTACGGAATCGAATGTCCTTTCTCACGGTCTTTCCTCTTTATCCCTGATCAGTCGTTGAAGGAATCTCAAGGTCTCTTATTGGAAACTTAAGTATGATTAATCGAAGTTTCCAGGACCTTTTAAACTGGGGTCATTGACGGGACAACTTGAAACGATTCGTGCTTATCGTCAAATTAAGAGACCAACCGACCATTCCTGTGCCGTTCGATACACTTCTTAAAGAGTAAATGATTCTTTAAAGGAATACTATGTGTACTGTCGGAATTGAGTTACGGAGATTGTATGAGGACCAACATAAAAAAAAGATTAGAAAATTTTATAATACGAACTACAATAGTTTTGTTCTGTGTGACACAGTACAGAAAAAAAAAAAAAAAAACCACGTACAATCCCAACTAAGAATGAAGAAAACGTAAGACCACTGTGCGTTTCAAGTAGGATATTTAGAGAGATCTTAATGGAAAAGAGAGTCTGGTGTCCAAATTGTATAAGGAGGTTCGTCTTCGAAGTCACCTTTACTTGTGTGTCACGCTTACTACATAGATTACAGTTTCTGTCTTCTTTGGTACAGTCGGGTACCGGTGGCCAGCGAAAACAGCAACGACAAGTATAATAAAGGTCCCTTCCTTAAATGGATGGAGTAACAGAGATCAAAGATTAAAGGTGTCTCAAAGATTTGGTTTGCAATCAACAAAGTAACCTTTTTCTTTTAATTTTTAATAGTAAATGAGACGACCGGGTGTCTAAAAAAAAAAAGGTCTTTTAAGTCACCGTCTTTGTGTATAGGAACTCCTAATGTAAATCAGTACCAACTTTTTAAATTTATACTGTGTAAAAAGTAAAACTTCTGATTCCCAACTGTCTTCCGGTTGATAAAGTTGAAGTTTCGACTACTTTTGTCGGTCATAATTAACACCGATTTATGTACTCTACATAGAGAGTAGGGTTCACTCTATAAACGGACCATCCCCGAAAGAGGCCTTACAATAATCTCTTGTTATATAACTTAAGAAATATGACTAAATAGGACCCCTGTGTCAATATGACTACTCTAAAACTAGTCCCGTAGTCGGTCGTCGGAGTGATCGATGATCCAAGATTACGGGGTCCCATTAGGTGAATAGTTAACTCTATCATAAAAAAATGAAAATAGGCACCTTGTTTAAGGGACGTTCACATATAACACCTGAGAAAAACGGAAACTTTTTTGAATATATGGTTTATATTTATAAAGAGAGGCCCGTTCTAATCTAAAACGACTCGACCATAGATATTGATTTGTCCCAGACGTCTCAATAATAGGGATTACGTGGTTCACCATTATTGAGTCAGTCGAGACACGAAAGATTTGGTTAGGAGTTTGGGTGAGGTAGTTAAAAACACACACTGACAACAATCAAAGAGAAAGAACGATTTTAGTGCACGGAAAGTGACGGAGATCCAGGGTTTCGTCATCCATGACGAACAATATAGACGTCTCTCTAAATTGGATAACCAATAGTTATGAGGTGTCAACAATAACGATTCCTTCCTCTAAAAAAAATAACAGTCCGATCAAGAGGAGGTCTGTAGTTGGTCGTTTAAAGATTCTTAAATGATATCTAAAGTCACGAGATTCCTACGAAAAAAGAGAGAGATTAGTTGTATTGTGATATATTGACTTTTGTGGAGTCCTTTAAATGGATTATAAATGTCACCCTTTCACCCGAAGAAAATTTTTTTATTGTAACCATCGAGAAATCTCAAAAACTAATTGGATCAGTCCTTTATATCTTTAGTCCTATTTGACAATGGGGACTTTGAAATGGGGAGACATATAGAAGTAACAGAGTTATAATCATCAATTCATGTACTTCACCTGATCCGTTCATTTAATAACTTAAAAGTGATACAAGATCATTAATTTTTCTATTGTTTCTGTCTACAGACTTGAAAGCATCTCCTTTACCCGGACATTTGCTTTGTCAAGACGTAGACATAAGGGACGACACCCTCTCTACACATTCTCCGTTCCCACTCGCCAACGACAAAACGAAAATTGTCTATCTGATTGGGTAAAATGGATCCCTATCCCCTATCCCTTTACCAGAAACCTTCCGTAATCTTTTCTACATACTGTGTCTGGAACTTCTTGAAACGGTCCGTCTCATGTACCTCTTTATGGCGTCAGTCTCACTTTAATAACTACTAGACTTTTCCGCGTCTCAGTCCTCTTTCGTACAACCACTTTGAAGAGAAAGTTACTCTAAATTAGAAGTCCCATTTTTCGTAAGTAAACCTTAGGAGGTAATCCATATTCTCCGAAGGGTCCACCGTGTCAACCATTTCTCGGAGGGTCGGTTACGTCCTCTTTCTGCTCGGTATCAAAACTAGGGACCCAGCCCTTCTAGGGGACCTCTTCCTTTCCAGTTGGGTGAGGTGATAAGGGAGGACCTCTGAGGAAGTACCTGTTTCCCCGGACCGTCCGATGTCAGGTACCCCAACGTTTCTCGACCTGTGCTGACTTCACTGATTCGTGTGCAATCCACATATTCTGTTCGCTTTTTCTATTTCCCATGACAACGACCATTTTTATTTATTTGTTTTCAATACTACTCGAACTTAAAATGTGGAGTTAACACTGTATGAGAGTCCTCTTCAAAATACGATCCTTTTATATGTATCAACTATAAGGACTTCATCCCTATCTATAAAACCCCTCATTCCCCCCAGTGTTAAAGATAATTAGCTATTTAAAATTTTTTCAGTCTTATCAGGACAATCAGGTCTTGTTCGTAAATAAGTGATTTTTTTAGACTGTCTGAAGCGAAAGATATTGATTGTTTCATCTATTATCATTTATGAGTAAGAGACCTTTCTTATAATCTAGGATAGTGGTATAACTATTGTATAACTCTGTAGGAAGAGGTAGTCATACCGTTCTTACCTTTATTACATTTTTACAAAGTAGAAGAAAATGACACTTGATCCATCGACTTCGGTAACTGACACACCTAGTGTTGTTTGACACCTTTTAAGACTTTCTCTACCCTTATGGTCTGGTGGACTGGACGGAGAACTCTTTAGACATACGTCCAGTTCTTCGTTGTCAATCTTGACCTGTACCTTGTTGTCTGACCAAGGTTTATCCTTTTCCTCATGCAGTTCTGACATATAACAGTGGGACGAATAAATTGAATATACGTCTCATGTAGTACTCTTTGTGACCCGACCGATTTCGTGTTCGACCTTAGTTCTAACGGTCCTCTTTATAGTTATTGGAGTCTATACGTCTACTGTGGTGGGAATACCGTCTTTCACTTCTGCTTGAGTTTTCGGAGAACTACTTTCACTTTCTCCTCTCTCTTTTTCAACCGAATTTCGAGTTGTAAGTCTTTTGCTTCTAGTACCGTAGGCCAGGGTAGTGAAGAACCGTTTATCTATCCCTTTATTACCTTTTGTCACTCTCTGAAATTAAACCCCCCGGGGTTTTAGTGACGTCTACAACTCACATCAGTACTTTAATTTTCTGTCAACGAGGAACCTTCTTTTCGATACTGGTTTGATCTGTCGTGTAATTTTTCGTCTCTATAATAAACGGTTGTTTCAAGGTAGATCAGTTTCGATACCAAAAAGGTCACCAGTACATGTCTACACTTTCAACCAGACAGTTCTTTCGCCTCGTGGTTTCTTAACTACAAACTTGACACCACAATCTCTTCTGAGAACTCTCAGGGAACCTGACGTTCCTCTAGGTTGGTCAGGTAGGATTTCCTTTAGTCAGGACTCACAAGTAACCTTCCTGACTACGACTTCGACTTTGACGTTATTAAACCGGTGGACTACGCTTCCTGACTGAGTGACCTTTTCTGGGACTACGACCCTTTCTAACTCCTGTCCGCCTCTTCCCCTACTGTCTCCTACTCTACCAACCTACCGTAGTAGCTGAGTCACCTGTACTCAAACTCACGTGAGGCCCTCAACCACTACCTGTCCCTCAGGACCGCACGACGTCAGGTACCTCAGAGTTTCTCAACCTATACTGACTCTCTGACTTGACTTGACTACATCGACTTCACCGACCACACACTTATTGTTGTAATGATATAGTTTTCTTAAAATAATAAGTAGGATTAAAGATGTGGTTATTCCCTTGACAGAGACGAAACAACAATATTAATATCGGAAAAACTTCTCCTATTCACAACTTTTCTTTGTATCATACTTCTTATTTATGGACTTTTTTTCGGTGTCGGATACCCGTACATACAACCACTAATGAGAACTCTAGATACAAATACTTCTCCGTAACATGTTAACATTGTGGTCACATTGTCAAAGACCATCCGAGTTTAAGAACTACTCCAATTAATGAGTTGTTTTTTTCAGCAAAAGGACAAGTATTTACACATAGAAGTAAAGACAGGTGTTCAGGAAAGAATAAAGAAGGTACAACAATTTTGTCTAAAAGAATTTGTAAGAGACTGTGTCTAGTTGTTCCCTTAGCCAAGGTAATCTCCTCTAGAAATCTTACTGTAGTTGACACCTTACAAAATGTTTACACCAAGTTATTTGAGGTATATTAAAGTTTTCTTTTACTACGTATGTTCACGTAGAACCCTTAATCGTATTTTTTGTGAAAGTGAATCTGAGTACGTTCTTCCTGGAAACCCTCTTACCCTGATGAAAATTTATCGGACTAACCTTTTTTTTTTTTTTAGAGAATGACCCCCAAGATTTCTTGTTTTAAACGTACAATTATCTTCTAATTTCACGGGTAGTTCATAAGACTTCGTCAGTGAAAGAGAACGGACAAAACAAGAAGTGTATTTGTAGAAAGTATTACTTCTCTTTGAGCACAGAAACGACGATAAAGTTACTCAGAGGTTCCAAAGGATAATGTTATCCTGTCTGAAAATTTTACAGATTTTGGGAGTTCATTTCGAGAAACCTAAAAATAAATAGTTGTGTTACTTTCCCAATGAAAATCCCCCTTTTTTATCTTGTGAAATCTTCTTTCCTGTATGTATAGTCTTTTTGCAAGAGAGTCCTACTGAGGGACGTGGTTTTTTTCTTTTTTTTTTCTTATGTGTATTGATTTTTCACTTTTGAGTCTTAGAGAATATCCTTTATTATACATAATTATAAAGTTTTTACTTAAAATCCACATCACTGTCGGTTTTCCCTTTTGAACTTTCTTCTTTGAAAATACCCACTTTTTAACAAAGCACCGTTAGGGTTCTCAGGTAACACGGGTTTCATGTTAACAACGATGCGTAAAGGGTGTAAGTAAGGGCTATTACAATACTCCACAAGAACAGTGCCTTCCACTCAAAGCAAAGAACGTTATGAAGTATTGTAAAATTTAAATCTTTACATGAACTTCGTCTTTTATATTTAAGTTTAGTTACATTTTTAAGTAGTACATTCTATCAACAACACACACGGTTCAAAATCCCTCCTTTGTTCACCTCATAAATAAATTGTTTGGTTCCTACACCCCGCACTCTTATTGAGGGGGGAGACTGAAGACGAAGAAAACCAAAGTCTCGACGAACGTTCAACTATCTCTCGTACCGAAAGACACCGAAATAGACCTCAGACTGTTCCTCAGCAGTGTCAGTATACCTTGTGTCTAAAAAACAAGGTAACTAAAATTATATTTGCTGACGATAAAAAGTCTATATGAAAGATTCGACCTGTCAAATAATAATATAAAAATTTCTTGTCGTAGAAAGACAGAGAAGTTAATTCTTGCACACCCTATTTTCACTTAGTACCTACCTAAACGAAAAGTGTGAGGGAGCCCCAGAATTACACTTTATTGGTAGAGGTAATACTAATCCCGACCATAGGGAAGAGACTTACATAATAGGCGTGGGAGTCGAACTTTTACCATGCAGACTGTTACCTGAAGACACACAGAAAACCCAGACCGACAGGACGAAAGCCAAGGATCCGGAGAGGTTGGAGTCACTGTTTCCCTGTGTCTTCTCACACCCCTGATAGCGAAGCTCTCGAAACCTTTAGAGTAGAGTGTACTTCGCAAGGAAAGAGTGAAACCTCTACGAGTCGACACGAACTTCGACCACGGTCCGTAAGGAGTCAGGTGTGGAATCGTTGAACAGTGGTGACATGCACCCGACCCCTCCGTCGAGGTTCAACACCGACTCAGAGTTACAAGGGTTCCTAAAAAAAAAAAAAAAAAAACGGTTAACAAACAAACGAGAACGCATAGATAAAAACCAGGTACTTGATAGGGTGGGATGGAGTTTATAGGATCCCACAAGAGACCGAAACACTGTAAAAAGAGAATTAGGGAAAGACTACGTTCCACAAAGGGCGATACAACGGAATTTTTTATTTTATTTCTGTGGGACTCTTTCTTCAAAGGACTTCTCTATAAAAAAGGACAGAGAAAGAAAGAGTGGTACCCAAGACGACTTTCAAACTATATCCTCTCCCCTATAGTCATAAAAATTCTCCTTTGGAAAGACACTGTTCACAAAGAACGGTCCTTAAGACTTCTGAACCTTTGAAAACACTCCGGGATAACTTTTCTAAAACGATCATCACAATCTACTTTTCTTTTCTTTTACTGTGTAGCTTCCACTGAAAATGAGAAAGTGTTACGAGTCACCGTCTAAAACAAAATTATATAAGTAGTGAAAGTAAAACCATTTTTTCGAGTAACAAAGAAATACTTGGTCCACTTACTTGACGTTTTAATTACAGTTTTTTATTTTAGAACTTTCCCCAGTTTTACTATTTGAAGGTCAATTTATTCAGTACCACTACGTTACAAGTCGTGCCATTAATATTAAATATTATAAAATAGTACATAAACGTTCGACAATTCTCGTATCTAGAATTTTTAAGAGTAGTGTGTGTGTGTGTGTGTGTGTGTTTTGTGACATTGATGTACACCACTATCTGAAGGGTCCACCGCGATCACCGGACGGATTTCTTGGACAGACGGTTACGTTCTCCGGGGCCAAACTAGGGACCCAGTCCTTCTAGGGAATCTCCTCTCGTACCGTTGGGTAAGGTCATAAGAACGGACCTCTTAGGGTACCTGTCTCCTCGGATTATCCGATGTCAGGCATTCCAGACTTCGTCAGGTATTATTGACTTCGTTGAATCGTGAGTGAGTGTACACCACTCTGAACGATTGATCGGAATAGCACTTACTAGCAAAACATTATGTTTGTTTATAACTTAGTACAAAATATGGACTTCGATTGTTGTGATATTCGGTTAACAGAGAGTTAATTTTTCTCATAGCTGAGAAATCTCTAGTGAGAAATTTTTTTTCTTTTTATACTGATGTTCGGACTATATTATTAAGAACGTTTAGAGTCTACTGGAGGATTTATGGTTCCGGTAACTTAAACTAAACGTAGAATACATCTAAATTAAGACAACAGGTGATGACGACCGAACTTTAGGAGGAGGAAACGGAAAACTCTGTGGAAATAGGACTGTTCAAAAGGAAAAGGCCAACAAGGAATAAAAAGAATTGAAAATGTAGAGGAGGGTGATTCTCTTGTCACTGACGATAATTGTAACCGATAATAAAAAATAACTCGTGATGGACGGTGACACTTCTGTAAGACCTTTGAATACTACGTCCATAATCAAGAATTTTTCACTCTTTGGACGTAGCATCTCTCAAACCTATTCAATAGTTTCCGGTGTTTCCACCCCTGACTTCTAAAAAGTGTCAAGACGGAATGAGACTTCGAGTTGAGAACTGGTTGTACGTCGTTACGGATGGCATAGACAACGTCGGAAAGACCATTGAACAACTCCGAAGAGGTCCCGAGAGAATATCCCAAAGAATAAAAGAACACGATGTAGTAGGAATCCATTAAAGTACATTAGGTACTAAAATTGAAAGAGATTATGTGACACTTTCACCTCTCACTTTTTCAACCGAATTTCGAGATGTAACTCTTTTACTTCTAGTACCGTAGGCCAGGGTAGTGAAGTACCCTTTATCTACCCCTTTGTCACCTTTGTCACAGTCTGATACAAAGACCCGAGGTTTTAGTGACGTCTACCACTAACGTCGGTACTTTAGTTTTCTGCGAATGACGAACCTTCTTTTCAATACTGGTTGGATCTATCATATAAGTTTTCGTCTCTATAACGACACGACTGATTCCAGGCAGATCAGTTCCGATACCAAATAGGACACCAGTACGTATCTACACTCTCAACCTGACACTTCTTCCGACTCGCGACTTCTTAACTACGAAAACTTGACACCACAACCTCTTCTGAGAACTCTCAGGGAACTGACGTTCCTCTAGGTTGGTCAGGTAAGACTTCCTCTAGTCGGGACCCTAAAGAAACCTTCCTTACTACGACTTCGACTTCGAGGTCATGAAACCGGTGGAGTACACTTCTCGACTGAGTAACCTTTTCTGGGACCACGACCCTCCCTAACCCCCGTCCTCTTCCCCTCCTGTCTCCTACTCTACCGACCTACCGTAGTGCCTGAGCTACCTGTACTCAGACTCACTTGAGATCCTCAACCACTACCTGTCCCTCCGGACCGCACGACGCTAAGTACCCCAGTGTTTCTCAGCCTGTGCTGACTCGCTGACTTGACTTGACTTATGTAACAACTAATAATATCCAGGTACTTAGTTCCGGTTAGCCTTCACCAGTTTGTTCTCCACCGTTCTCACTTGCAACTGTAAGATCCTTAGTCGTTTGATTCTACCTGACCTTGCCCACTTAAATTAAGTCTACTGGTAATATAGATGATGACGCAGATACGGGGTTTGTCATTGCGACTTCTTCGACTTCAACTTACTAAGATACTTCTGGATGTTCTGTAAGATCTTGATTGTGGGGTTTTTCTACAGGAAAAGTACTATCCCCTGACCTTACGTTTTCATCCTTCAGTTCTTTGGGGACCTCATTGACCGTTTAAACCAGAATCTGATGTCTTACTTCGTCCCGTTTCCGATTGTTTCCAGACGGTTCTCTTGTGTAACCAGTATCGTTTGTGGGAGAAGGTTGTTGTGTTCTCTTCTGAGATGTGTACCTGTAGCGGTCTACCAGTTGTGGCTTTAGTCTAACTTAAGAAAGACCGGTTTCTACCTTTCGTTTTTGTTCTGGTCCTTGACTGACACCGAGTCTAGTACTCGAGGAATAATGGTTTAAGTCTGAATTTAACTTCTTTCCTCCCTTTTGGTGATCTGGTAAGTCCATACTGGATTTAGTTTAGGGAATACTGATATGTCACCTTCACTCTTTATCTAAATTCCTCGATCTAGACTATCTGTCTCACGGACTACTTGATACCTGCCTCCAAGTACTGTAACATGTCCTCCGTCCCTCGTTCTAATAGGGGTTCTTTTCTTTACGTTTTTTCATTTTACCGACAGGCTCCTCCGGAATGTTTGTCGACACCTTTCTTCCCTTCACTTTCCGTTTCCTCTTTTCCTTTCTATATTCGTAAACTTACGTCTCAAGGTTTCTTCCCGTCCTCTCTTTTCTTTCGGAAGGAGTCTATAGTTATTTCTTAATCTCCTTTTGTTGTCTTACCCTTTCTGATCTCTAGAGAAGTTCTTTTAATCTCTATTGTTGCCTTGTAAAGTACGTTTCTACCCGAGCTATTTTCTGTCTTTATCATACCTAGATTGTCTTCGTCTTCTATGATTCTTCTCCACCATTCTTATGTGTCTTCTTGACATGTTTTTCCTAGAAGTGATGAGTCTATTAATACTTTCATACTAGTGAGTGTTAGTGGACCTCGACCTGTAGGACCTTACACTTCAGTCCACCCAGAATTCTTCTTAGTGATACTTGTTTCGATCACCTTCACTACCTTAAAGTCAACTCGAGAAAGTTTAAGATTTTCTACTAGGAGACTTCACGACGTGAGTTATACGGTCGTGTAAACCTTTTGAGTGGTCACCGGTGTCCTGAGTTTTTCCAGTCAAAAGTAAGGTTAAGGTTTCTTTCCGTTACGGTTTCTTACGAGTTTTATGGTGTGTTAACGTGGGTAGAGTGTACGATCATTTCATTACGAATTTTAAGACGTTCGGTCCGAAGTCGTTATACACTTGGGACTTGAAGGTCTATAAGTTCGACCAAAATCTTTTTCGTCTCCTTGGTCTCTATTTTAACGGTTGTAGACGACCTAGTACCTTTTTCGTTCTCTCAAGGTTTTTTGTACATAAAGACGAAATAACTGATACGGTTTCGGAAACTGACACACCTAGTGTTATTTGACACCTGTTAAGACTTCCTCTACCCTTATGGTCTGGTGGACTGGACGGAGAACTCTTTGGACATATGTCAGTCCTTCGTTTGCAATCTGTACCTTTACCTTGTTGTCTGACCAAGGTTTATCCTTTTCCTCATGCAGTTCCGATCTATAACAGTGGGACGAATAAATTGAAGATACGTCTCATGTAGTACTCTTTAGGACCCGACCCTCTTTGTGTTCGACCTTAGTTCTAACGACCCTCTTTATAGTTGTTGGAGTCTATACACCTACTGTGGTGGGAATACCGTCTTTCACTTCTTCTTGATTTCTCGGTGAACCACTTTCACTTTCTCCTTTCACTTTTTCAACCGAATTTCGAGTTGTAAGTCTTTTGCTTCTAGTACCGTAGGCCAGGGTAGTGAAATACCCTTTATCTACCCCTTTGTCACCTTTGTCACAGTCTGAAATAAAAAACCCCGAGGTTTAAGTGACGTCTACCACTAACGTCGGTACTTTAATTTTCTACGAACGAGGAACCCTCCTTTCAATACTGGTTGGATCTGTCGTATAATTTTTCGTCTCTGTAATGAAATGGCTGATTCCAGACAGATCAGTTCCGATACCAAAAAGGTCAACAGTAATCAAGTCAAGTCAACGAGTCAGCACAGGCTGAGAAACGTTGGGGTACTTAGCGTCGTACGGTCCGGAGGGACAGGTAGTGGCAGAGGGCCTCAAGTGAGTCTGAGTACGGGTAACTCAGACACTTCGGTAGGTCGGTAGAGTAGGAGACAGTAGAGGAGGACGGGGGTTAGGAAGGGTCGTAGTCTCAGAAAAGGTTAATCAGTTGAGAAGCGTACTCCACCGGTTTCATAACCTCGAAGTCGAAATCGTAGTAAGGAAGGTTTCCTTAGGGTCCCAACTAGAGGAAGTCTTACCTGACCAACCTAGATGAACGTCAGGTTCCCTGAGAGTTCTCAGAAGAGGTTGTGGTGTCAAGTTTTCGTAGTTAAGAAGCCACGAGTCGGAAGAAGTGTCAGGTTGAGAGTGTAGGTATGTACTGGTGACCTTTTTGGTATCGGAACTGATCTACCTGGAATCAGACGTTTCATTTCAGAGACCAAAACTTATACGATAGACCCAACCAGTATTGAAAAGAAAGTTCCTCATTCGTAGAAAATTAAAGTACCGACGTCAGTGGCAGACGTTACTAAAACCTTTGGTTTTTTATTTCAGACTGTGACAAAGATGACAAAGAGGTAGATAAAGGGTACTTCACTACCCTGGTCTACGGTACTAGAAAAAAAAGACTTTCAACTCGAAATTCGGTTGAAAAAGAGGGAGGAGAAAGTGAAAGTAGTTCTCCGAAAAATCGAGGAGAAGTGAAAGACGGTATTCCCACCACAGTAGGCGTATAGACTCCAATAACTATAAAGAGGGTCGTTAGAACTAAGGTCGAACACAAAGAAGGTCAGGTCGCAAAGAGTACTACATGAGACGTATCTTTAATTTATTCGTCCCACTGTTATATGTCGGAACTGCATGAGGGAAAGGATAAAGCTTGGTCAGACAACAAGGTACAGGTCAAGATTGACAACGAAGGACTGGACGTATGTCTAAAGAGTTCTCCGTCCAATCCACCAGACCATAAGGGTAGAGAAGGTCTTAAAAGGTGTCAAATAAAACGAGGTGTGTCAGTTTCTGAAACCGTATCAGTTATTTCGTCTTTATCTACAAAAAGACCTTGAGAGAACGAAAAAGGTACTAGGTCGTCTACAACCGTTAAACTAGAGACCAAGGAGACGGAAAAGATTTTGGTCGAACTTATATCTACACTATCAACCTGATATTTCTTTCGACTCGCGGTTTCTTAACTATGAAAACTTGACACCACAACCTCTTCTGACAACTCTCAGGGAACCTGACGTTCCTCTAGGTTGGTCAGGTAGGATTTCGTCTAGTCAGGACCCACAAGGAACCTCCCTCACTATAACTTCGACTTTGAGGTTATGAAACCGGTAGACTACACTTCTGGACTGAGTAAACTTTTTTTGGACTACGACCCTTTCTGACTTCCGTCCACCTCTTACCCTGCTATCTCCTACTCTACCAACCTACCGTAGTGGCTGAGCTACCTGCACCCAAAAGCACCTGAGGCCCACAACCACTTCCTGTCCCTCCGGACCGCACGACACCAAGTACCTCTGTGTTTCTCAGTCTGTGCTGACTCACTGACTTGACAAGACTTATGTAACAACCGAAAGTTTAGACCTCAGGATGGTCTGCATGGTATACGGGGGATGTGGTAATAAAAAGACGGGTCTCCCGTGTAGGTGCATCTACAGGGTTTTCTGATGTTTGGTTTTGGGTACCTCAAAGTTGAGAACAAACATCAGACAATAAAACGGACTTAGAGGATTAAATTTTTTTATTACTATTACAAATGGGTTCGTTTAGGGACGTAAAAGAAGTCAGGTTATCTAATACCTTAAGATATATATGAGGAATCGTAAGAGGTGATTCATAATAGACCGAAAGAAGGGGTTTAGACGAGGGGATGAAGACTCAGAGAAATAGTGGTCTGACCTGAAGAATTATCAAGATATGAATCGATGTTATATTTAGTTACATCATTTTAACATTTTTTTTGAGAACCTTTGTTTTTTTAGTTTCTTTTCGTTAGATTTTAATACATATTAGAACAAGAGGTATCTTTTGATGGTACGTATAAGTCATACAAAGGAAGGTCGGGAAAGGCACGACGTCTGATTTTTATGTCTAACGAGTCTGAATACCAACGGTCGTACCTCATCCCGACCCACTCCTTACTTAACCCTCCTCAAACCCTAATCGTCTACGTTTGATCATATCTGTCCTACCTTTTTGTTGTTCGGGATGACATGTCGTGACCCTTGATATAAGTTATAGGGTACTTTTCGGTATTACCTTTTGTTGTACTTTTCCTTAAGTATATATATATATCTATATATCTATATATATCTATATCTATATATTCGTTTTATGACTTAGTGAAACGACATGTCGTCTTTAATTGTGTTACAACATATACTTGAGTTGAAGTCATTTTCTTTAAAATTTTTATATATCCGAGAATAAGATGTATCATGAAATATTAAATGAAAATTAGTAACAGTAATTGTTAAATGGTGTATTACTATGAAAGATGATATACTATGACTTTCAGAAGAACCCTAAAGACTAGTCAGGAGATGACAATCTATTTATTTTACAACCACTTAGCATGTACGTAGATTTAGTCTTGTGTGTGAAGAATAACTGAAGAATGTTACATAAAGGTTTCCTTATGTGTATGAATACAAACACATAATTTTCTTTTTATAAAATAAAATTATTTTAGTTTGATTTAATTGATTTAATCTCTTATATATATTCACTTTTTTCTCTCATTGAGAATAACAATGTTTTAGGTCCTTTTTCTAGTGAAACTGAAAAAAGGAGTCACGAGAGGGGACTTTGTCCATTATTTTGGACGTACAATCTCAATATACATACTGAACTATACATGTAAAAACGTTTAAAATGAATGGAGACACATATACTGTTTATATAAACGTATATTACAAAAATTTTTTTAAAAAAAGTGAAAAGATACATTGAAGTAATTTTTAAAATCAAACATCCTACTAATAATTACTGATTTCGTATGTATCAACACACCGATATCGAATAAGGAATTATTTGGAGAATGACAACTTGTAATTACTACAAACATTCAAACTTAACGATGGTAATTGTAAAATTATGGATCTGGAAACGTCTATTGAAACACAAGTAAAAGTAATAAAACAAAAAATTAATTAAATAAAATTAACCTCCTATGAAAGAAATGTTATAGTACTACCAAAAACGGTATGTAGTTGTACTTAGTCGGTACCCACGTGTCCACAGGGGGCGTAGGACTTCGGGGAGGGTGGAGGGAGGGGTGGGGTAGGGAGACCCAACAGGGTCTCGCGACCGAAACTCACGGGACGTAGTACGTACCTTGAACGTGACCAGTGGACAAAGTGTATGCCATTATATGTACGAAGTCACGATAAGAGAGTCTAGTAGGGTGTGAGCGGAAGAGGGTGTCTCAGGTTTTCAGACAGGAAATGTGCACGGGAGGGTGACGGAACGTATATCACAGTAACAATGGTAGAAAGATTCAAGGTATATACACGCAATTATATGTCGTAAACCAAAAGAGCAACCCTGAACGAAGTGAGACATATTGTCCAAGGTCAAATTAGGAGAAGTGATCTTGACTGAGTTTACACAAGGAAAGATACCTACTTATTAAAAGTAACACATATACATGGTATTAAAGTGAAAGATTAAAAGAAGTAATAAAGAAATCGTACTAAAGACTTTAACCTTAGTGATACAGTTTTTCATTTTTATATAAAAAATTCTGAAAAGTATTTATAAAGGTTATTTGAAGGGACCACCGAGTCTACCATTTCACAGACGGACGTTACGTCCTCTGGACCCAAGTCAGGGACCCACCCCTTCTATGGGACCTCTTCCTTTACCGTTGGGTGAAGTCATGAGAACGGACCTTTTAGGGTACCTGGCTCCTCGGACCATCCGATGTCAGGTACCCCAGCGTTTCTCAGCCTGTACTGACTCGTTGAAGTGAATGGATTTTTTGTAAAATTTACTAAATAAAGTCATTATGTTCCCTAATAAAAAGACAAGGGAATTGTTTTGACTAAGTAAAGGAAAGAAAATCGAGAAAAAAAAAGTAAAAAAATTGGTTGATATAACTCTTTGGATATACGTCCAGTCCTTCGTTGTCAATCTTGACCTGTACCTTGTTGTCTGACCAAGGTTTATCCTTTTGCTCAGGCAGTTCCGACATATAACAGTGGGACGAATAAATTGAATACACGTCTCATGTAGTACTCTTTGCGACCCGACCTTCTTCGTGTTCGACCTTAGTTCTAACGGCCCTCTGTATAGTTATTGGAGTCTATACGCCTACTGTGGTGGGAATACCGTCTTTCACTTCTCCTTGAGTTTTCGGAGAACTGCTTTCACTTTCTCCTCTCACTTTGACAACCGAATTTCAAATTGCAAGTCTTTTACTTCTAGTACGTAGACCAGGGTAGTGAAGTACCCTTTATCTCCCCTTTTGTCACCTTTGTCACAGTCTGAAATAAAACAACCCGAGGTTTTAGTGCCGTCTACCACTGACGTCGGTACTTTAATTTTCTGCGAATGAGGAACCTTCTTCAATACTGGTTCGATCTATTGTATAAGTTTTCGTCTCTGTAATGGAACGGTTGTTTCAAGGTAGATCAATTCCGATACTAAAAAGGTCACGAGTACATACCTATGTTCTCAACCTGATACTTCTTTCGACTTCGGGTTTCTTAACTACGAAAACTTGACACCACAACCTCTTCTGAGAACTGTCAGGGAACCTGACGTTCCTCTAAGTTGGTCAGGTAAGATTTCCTCTAGTCGGGACCCACAAGAAACCTTCCTTACTACGATTTCGACTTTGAGGTCATGAAACCGGTGGAGTACGCTTCTCAACTGAGTAACCTTTTTTGAGACTACGACCCTCCCTAACCCCCGTCCTCCTCTTCCCCTGCTGTCTCCTACTCTACCGACCTACCGTAGTGGTTGAGTTACCTGCACTCACACTCACTTGAGGTCCTCAACCACTACCTGTCCCTCCGGACCGTACTACGTTAAGTACCCCAGTGTTTTTCACCCTGTGCTGACTCGCTGACTTGACTTGACTTCACTACACCTTTTATAGAGTCGTCAAATTTTATACTTAATTAAATAAAGTTTAATCCAACTTGTAAAGGGTGTACATTAACCTTTTATAAAGAAGAAAACAAGATTACACAATATAAATAGGAAATTTTCAGTATAAACTTTAACGAGAACTTTATAATTTATTTAATATACGTTTTATTACATTAAAAAAGGGGTTCAAACAGAACTACCTCAAGATGGGGTTTTATAACTGGGGACCGTATAACTTATCAAATTCGGTTTCCTCAAACCCTTTTATCGTCTTCGTCCTTCCAGTGAAACGGGCAAGGAGGTGGTAAGAGGCGACTTTTCAAAGTATTTTGTCAGTACACAAAGGGGGTCAAATGATGAATATAGAAGGATAGGGTATAGATACGTTGACGGGTGAGAAGGGAAACAGGACGAAGTAAAATATGGGGTTCATCAGTGTATGTCTACACTCTCAACCTGGTATTTCTTCCGACTCATGACTTTTGAGCTACGAAAGTTTAACACCACGACCTCTTCTGAGAACTCTCAGGGAGCCTGTCGTTCTTTAGTTTGGTCAGTTAGAATTTCCTTTATTTAGGACTTATAAGTAACCTTTCTGACTACGACTTCGACTTCGAGGTCAGGAAACCGGTGTACTACACTTCTTGACTGAGTGACCTTTTTTGGGACTACAACCTTTCTGACTTCCGTCCTTCTCTTCCCCTGCTGTCTCCTACTCTACCAACCTACCGTAGTGACTGAGCTACCTGTTCTTAAACTTTTTTGAGGTTCTCTATCACTTCCTGTTCCTTCGGACCTTACAGTGTCGGGGACCCCAGTGTTACTTAGTCTGTACTGAATCACTGACTTATTGTTGTTCTTGCCGGGTGGTAGTTTAGATCGTTTTTTGTTTGTTTTGTGTAACAAAGGAACCCAGAAATAAAAGAATACTTTCGTAGGTACATTTTGACTATGTCTTAGTTAAAGATACGAAAAGTAGACAATTAGTCAGAAACAATTTAAAAGTCTGGGTTGGTCCCTGGGATTCTTTCAACTCATTTTGAAAAAAGGAAAGGATATAAGAGCAAAGAATTAAGACAACTAACACAAACTATTGTATCTAATTCATTTGTACCACGGTTTAATGAAGTTTAAATACAAGTAAAGACAACAGGAAAAAAAAAAAAATTAGGTATCCTTCAGAAGAAAGATGTTTCACTCTATCTATTTACGAGTGTAGAATTGAAAAACCGAATTTTACATACTGTATACGTGTTTCAATATACTCTTATATAAATTTTTCTGATGTTTATCGTACTATAACATGAAATAAATGTTCGATTGGTCAATCAGGTGGTGTCAAACTACCAATTACCGTCTTCTGGGTTCTGGGGAGCCCAATCTCCACTTTTGTGGTATACTAAGTGTCGTTACCCTCTTTGGTCCTATAGTTGTAATAGAAATACGGACTATTAACTTGGAATTACGGGTGTCCCGTCGTGTTTCTCTCCCTCTACTATGGATATATACGTCAACCGATGTAATTCTTTAGACTCAATTCCCTAATACTTATAAAATATTACCCGTCATTTACCCGAACGGGGATCGACACCTTCCTCTGTATGAAAGGTTCCGTTGTTCTTTTGGATAGGAAACATCTCCCCTATGATAGAGACATAAGGTTCCGATCGACAATATGTCTGTAGAAAACATTAGATCAAACCTTGTTCCAGTCGACCTCGGAATGAGTGAACTACTGAATTTTATACTCACTTGGTATCTGTTGACGGAGGGTTACTTTCTGTCACCAATTATTAGTCGTCTATGTTTTATCGTACCCTACTTTTAGTTTTAGGTAAGAATGTGGAGAACTAGAAGTTTGTTTTAGTAAAACCGGTGAACCTGACAATCAAAAAGAGTATCAATGATTAGGGTATAAAGGAGTTATTATGGAAATGCGGTACGGTACGGTACGTTTCAACGAAGTCAACGTAGGTTGAGACGTTATGGTACCTGACATCGGGCGGTCCGAGGAGACAGGTACTCCTAAGAGGTCCGTTCTCATGACCTCACTGAACGGTACGGGAGGAGGTCCTCTCGAAGGGTTGGGTCCCTAACTTGACCGTAACCGTCAATTCAAAGGACGTAACCGTCCACCCAAGAAATGGTGATCACGGTGGACCCTTCGAGTTATGGAAATATGACACATAATTAATATTGTCAGACGTAATACCAGGTCAATGTTTGCCTGCTTAAGGTTACCTAAATTTATTTTTTCAGACTAGAACAGTAAACATTTCCTTTCCGTCGAAATAAAAAGGAAAGATTGTAGAAATACTGAAAATAAAGAAAAACGATGGAATAAGGTCACCTCGATAAAGTTTAGGATTTTCTACTACGACACTTTCACGACGTGAGCTATACGGTCGTTTACACCTTTTGAGTCGTCACCGGTGTCGTGACCTTTTCCAGTCAAAAGTAAGGTTAGGGTTTCTTTCGGTTACGGTTTCTTACAAGTTTGATGGTGTGTTAACGTGAGTAGAGTGTGTAATCGTTTCATCACGAGTTTTAAGAGGTTTTGTCCGAAGTTGTCATGCACTTGGTACTTTAAGGTCTACAAGTTTGACCTGAATCTTTTCCGTCTCCTTGGTCTCTAGTTTAACGGTTGTAGACACATAGTAGTTTTTTCCTTCTTTCAAGGTCTTTTTGTAAATGAAAACGAAACAACTGATACGGTTTCGAAACTGATACACCTAATGTTGTTTGACACCTTTTAAAAAGTTCTCTACCCTTATGGTTTGGGGACTGGACGGAGGACCCTTTACACATACGGCCAGTTCTTCGTTGTTAATCTTGACCCGTACCTTGTCTGACCAAGGTTTATCCCTTTCCTCACGTAGTTCCGACATATAACAGTGGGACGAATAAATTGAATATACGTCTCATGTAGTACTCTTTGCGACCAGACCTACTTCGTGTTCGACCTTAGTTCTAACGGCTCTCTTTATAGTTATTGGAGTCTATACGTCTACTGTGGTGGGAATACCGTCTTTCACTTCTTGATTTCTCGGAGAACTACTTTCGATTTCTCCTCTTACTTTTTCAACCGAATTTTGAGTTGTAAGTCTTTTAATTCTAGTACCGTAGACCAGGGTAGTGAAGTACCGTTTCTCTACTCCTTTGTAACCTTTGTCACTCTCTGAAATAAAAAACCCCAAGGTTTTAGTGACGTCTACCACTGACGTCGGTACTTTAATTTTCTACGAACGAGGAACCTTCTTTTCAAAACTGGTTGGCTCTATTGTACAATGTTTCGTCTCTGTAATGAAACGGTTGTTTCCAGACAGAACGATTTCGAAACCAAAAGGTCATCAGTACATACCTACACTCTCAACCCGATATTACTTTCGACTCGTGGTTTTTTAACTACGAAAACTTGACACCACAACCTCTTCTGAGAACTCTCAGGGAACTTGATGTTCCTCTAGTTCGATCAGTTAAGATTTCCATTAGTTGGGACTTATAAGTAACCTTCCTGACTACGACTTCGGCTTTGAGGTTAGGAAACCGGTGGACTACTCTTCATGACTGAGTGACCTTTTCTAGGACTACGACCCTTTCTAACTTCCGCCCTCCTCTTCCCCTGTTGTCTCCCACTCTACGAACCTACCGAAGTGGTTGGGTTATCTGTACTCAAACTCATTTGAGAACCTCAACCACTACCTGTCCCTTCGCACCGTACGACGTCAGGTACCCCAGTGTTTCTCAGGTTGTGCTGACTCTCTGACTTGACTTGACAAAGGAATAATATCACTGTTGTTGAAGGTGACGTTACAATATCTACCTCACTCTTACTTATAGAAACAAAACGTGGGTTTGCAAGTTCTATAGTTGTAACAATATACTTCGTTTGACATAGGTTATCCAAAATGTAACGGTTTACGAAAAATATAGACACCTCTACTGTCATACTAACTAAAATAAACGATAAAAAAAATTCATTGTCTCTTAACGTAATTAAAAGTTTACAACTGAGTTGGAATGTAAGGTGTCGATCTAAAAGTGGATTCAAAAATTAAAACACAATTTTTTAGTAAATGTTACAATAAAAATAGGTAAATACATTTATGACCATTAGACACGAAAACGATAACAAAAAGATAACAAACACAAAATAACACACTAAAAAACAAGAAAAACAGGAAGAAATATACGCACACACACTTAAATAGAATTCTTTCTATGACAGGTGAAAACCTTCTAAACGGTCGAAATCGTTTATCATATGTCTCACGAACCAATGTAAAACTTAAAGTCTATTTGTTAATAATGGAAAAAGTCATATTCATTCAGTGTACATTTACAAAGAAAGTAGAATCACATCAAAAGAGAAAGGTGTAAGTTATAAACCATATACAAGTAGGTAACAAATAGATTTTAAGTATATATTGACTCCTAAGGGACATAAAATAGACCGTCGAGAGACCTCAACAGAACACTCCCAACCCACAGTCTCGTAGAAACTCTCTTCAAAATACAACCTATGACTACCTCTACATACCCTAATTTGAAAACCAACTCAAAAATAGAATTAAAGAATCCAACCCGAAACCCTCGTTTCTACCAAATACAACTTAGCAGAAACTTGATACGTAACCAATAATGTAAAGAACGTCTAAAAAAAAACAAAAAAAAATGACAGGTGTTCATCGAAACAGTCGAAGGACCGGTAAAGGGGATCTAATCACTTGATACGAGAGAAATACCCTGAATTGAGACATGGGGATATGTCTGAAGATATAGGGAACGAAACTCACCTAAAACCTCGAGTTCAACGGTTGTGTGTCGGAGTTAGACACATCTTTGGACCAGACACGAGGACGCCGTAGTAACGTGTGAAACAGTAGAGGGAATAAAAACAGAAGTAAAGATTGAAGACCCACAAGTCGAAAGAAAGTTTTCACACAAAAGATAATCCGTAAAGACACATAAATTATTTTCTTCTTTTTTTTTGAGTAGTTACGGTCGGATGGTATACGACACTATCAAAAAGATTCGGAAACAAAAGAGTAATAATTTGTGTCGTGAAGTAGATATTGAACAACAGTTTTAAGTGTTCTATTAATTACGTCCCACCAGTACATTACAGACCGTGTATATTACATTGACTATTTACTTAGTCTAAAGAGAATGTAAGAATTTGAAAAGAAACAGTTACGTAAAACGTGAAAAAACCCGGTATGGTACATCGTACACCCTAGAATTAATGTGTTGACCCCCAACTTAGACACGGACCACTTCACATCCGTGTCTCAGAATTGGTGACCTGACGGTCACTTCAGAACGGAAAACGTCAAAGATTAAGACGAAACCTTGATAATCAAAAGAATGTAAGAACGATGTAAAGTGAGTCAAAAAAAAAAAAAAATTAAAGAGAAACGGGAAATCGAGAATAGAAAAATATAAGATGTCAATTAGAAACAAAGTCTCCCGTTTACAAGAGAACTTAAATTTTCTCTTGTACTTGTCTATAATAGACTTTAGACGAAAGAATCATTTGCAAAGGGGTTTCTTCTAAGACAGAAAAATCACGATATTAAAAGGGGAAAAAGGGAAACGGAAAACACACAATACTTGTAAAAATGAGTCAACACTCACCTAAAGTAAAGACAATTAAATAAAAACTACACAGGTACGGACTAATTACGGAGTCTATTCTTACAGAACTAAGAGCCTAGAGAAATCGCAGAAAGTCCTAGAGCAATCTTCCTAGAGGTCTATAAGTGTCTTAACAGGTGGTCAAGTTGCTAGTTCATTGTAGACTTCTCAACTCACAAGAGAGTCTTCTTCTTTCCCAAGAAAAACCACGTTTGCAGGAAAGACTAGGTACGTCGTGTTGTCGGTCGTCAAAGGACACATCGAGCATCAGGAACGTAAACCCTCCATTTGTCTTCGTACACTAGGACAGGGAAAGAAATGTTTGAGTGAGTCATCTTATACGCATGTACATACTATGTAATCTGTCTGTAAATTTAGTTAGAAACTAATGTTAGATAAAAAAGATTGTTATTGTGACATACTTAATGTCTCATAACTTTCTAAGAACCCCGGGTTGCACTTCTTGTATTCGTTTCCCCAGTAGAATATCCCAAATTAACCAACAATTCGACTTAACTGAACTTATCCGAACTACCTCCATCCGGATCTGTATCCGAATCATACTCGTTTAGAAGTTTTTACCCTTTACCCGTCCCGTATAAATCCTATGCCATTCCCTTCTCCCTTTCCTTAATTGTTAATGTCTAAAGGGTAATACTCGACTACAGATGCTGTCCGTAAAATAAGTTGTGATGGTGGTATAATTCTGACAATTCGGAGACGAACGTCACGCCCTCTGGACCCAAGCTAGAGACCCAACCCTTCTAGACCTCTTCCGTTACCGTTGGGTGAGGTCATGAGAACGGACCTCTTAGGGTACCTACTTCCTTGGAGCATCCGATGTCAGGTACCCCAGTGTTTCTCAGTCTGTGCTGACTCATTGAAGTGAAAGAAAGAAATAAGAGGGAAATGCCCCAGTGTCACTCTGAGCTAATGAAAGAATGGGTTTGTATAGACGAATACTGAGTGTTTGCCCATAGAGAAGTCTATTTACAAAACGGAGTTGACGTCGGGTCCTCCGGACACTAATCCGCGACCGAAATCTTCACCCAAGAAGAAGACTCCCCGAAGGGATCACCAAGGGCGCAAAAAGAAAAGTGACCTCTCAAACCACTAGGATTAAAACACTGTGAATTTATTCTCCCGTGTACTAAATTTCATACTTTATGAAGTACTCTGTACGGCATAAGTAATGTACCTAAATTCTAGGGTCGACACCGGAACCCCTAAAAACACGCAGAACCTCGTCAAGTACGAAGAACATAGTCTTCACGCACTAGTAGCACTCAGACCGTAGGTCCGCATCGTACCACGGTGCCCATCCTTTAGTCTTTGACAACGACAGCACGACTCCGCTGGACAGAGATGTATTGATCCTCTTTTATTGTTCCAAGAAACAAACTTCCAAGAACCAAAACCGTTTTGATTCCGCCAACAGTGAATTACACTGGTCATCGTTTCATTCGGAACTGGTCATACTCGCACACTAGGTAGTCCTCCTTCTTCCCTCCACCTTCCCTTCCGTCGTCAACCGAACTGAAGTCCGGCGTCCCGTTCGGATCTAATCAACAGAATTAACGTTACTCTCGGTCCTGTAAAAGGGAGTCAACTTTACAGTTCACGCCCCACCTACCGGATCGGTAATTAGTGTCGGTTTGGCTACACTCGTCTCTGTTCGGTCCAATGATTACTACGGTCTTAGTGTAAAACCATATTCGGTCCTCAGTCTGGTTTCATATAAATACCAGCACGGTAGTAAAAAAAAAAAAAATTAGGTTATACGAAAGACACTCATCCCGTCGGACAGTGTTTTGTTAAAGCGAACTCTTAAATCCCTCGATTGCAACCCTCCAATTCGATCCCTCTCGGAATTTTACAATTCAACCTTAAAGTATCTGACAACAGAAGAAGACTAAGAGGGTCAAAGTATGGTGTGACAGGATACAGGACTGAACAAATTAGTATTTTCAGTATGTCCTACGAACAATCTAAAGGACCGAGCAGGTTTTTAAGACTAAACTTCAACATACCTCTCCTGGGTCCTAAGATTTAGAAATTTCACTCGAAATTCAATAAGAAACCCCTCATACAGACTTGTTAGACGGTTCACAGAAAGAAGGAACACCCTTATGCGAAGTAGAAAATAAACCTATTCGTTAGTAAATAACTCGTCAAGGACACTCCTTCACGACACGATACCCTCCAAGTCTCTCCTTATTTCAACCTAGGGACGGAAATTTTTCAAAGGGAACCATTTACTTTCTATGGAGATCGTAGAGAGTTTGATGAACATTAATGAATCGGTAGAATAATCCTCTGGAGTAATACTAATCTAACAGACCAAAATGTTTTACATGTAAATTTTCATGACTAATGGTTTGTGAACCAAAAAGTTTTTTACAAATTCGACAGAGAAAGGAACCGAAACACATAAAAGATATAAATTAGACCTAAATATAACAAGGTTTATATTTTAATAAAAATAATTTACACATTAGTATTATAAATACGAAGAGACAATCCAAAACTAAACTCTATGTATTAAGAGACTTAATAATTTATTTCCGGATTTAAGAGAGTCTTTACCTTTCAACGATAACGAATAGAAACATTAGTTCGATGAACTATAACTTTTAGAGTCGAACCCTTCATAAAAATTTTCGTTCCTTATAAACTCAAAATTTAAGTTTTAGAACCAATGGTCTCGAGAGTCGGGAACTAATATGTCTTTCATCTATCGGGAGTTCAAACATGCGAAGGTACGGTCGGGTCGGGACCATCACCGAGTACCACCGTCCAAAGGTGTCTTACGTAAGTGACCCCTTTCAGAGTGATTTGACTCAGGGGTCTACCTTATGTTTAGTGCAATTCTAACACAGGTGTGTACGTTTTAATTTACTTTTAAACACCATTAATACACTTCTAAGGTTCGGGGTTTGTCGAAACGAACTTTATGAGTCTATTAACTCTGTTATTTGTATCTAAGATCATTAATCTTCCCTGAGTGTTTAGGAGATTAGACGAATTAAAGTAACTCCTTTTCGACTATCGTGGGGGGGTTGGGGAAAAAATTTATTTTGGTACTCGGTTTTTACATGGAAACGGGTTTACATACCGATGAAGTGCGTTTTGGGATAAAGATTGGACTTAACAGACCCACAGAAAGAGTCAACCAGAACCGGGATCGAGGTCGAAGAGAACCCGATGGACGTCGGACTTACCCCTCGCGACAAAAAGACAGAACTCTTTGACGCTGCGAATCTAGCCCCATCTACCTTGTCTCGCACAGTATACTGAGTCTAGGGACCCACAATTTGTAAGACGGAGACTTTGAACAGTACAAGAGTCGTGAGTGGAAATGAGGGGACTAAACTCGTGGAAGGTCAAATAAGAAGTGGTGACTGAAGAGACAAGTTAAAGCAAGTCAGATTACAAGAGGACTAAAAAAAAAAAAGAAGGTTTCCTGTTCCTGATTACGAGATTAAATCTCCTGAGTTCATGGTAAAAACGGGTAAGAAGTAGTCTCTAACGTGATAAGTTCGTGAAACGAAAAAAATCTACTTACGGGATTAAACAAGGACAATACGTCTACCTTTTTGGAATCAAAATATAATTTTCCAGAGTAGTGGTGGGAGTCTGTGGAATCTTATACCTTACCTTTCTTTCCTCGTGACTTACTTGTTTACCAGAGACTGACATTCTTACTTTCGGGGATTTTCTCCTCCGACTTAAATCGAAAAGAAAAGAAAAGATTATCTATTAGTATCCATTTCCGTTGGGTTTAGTGGATCACACAGGTTTATACCGATTTACCCTTTAGTACTAACCGATTAAAAAACGTTTATTACCATACTTCCTCATCAGCCCTTTACTTTCTACGATTCATTTACATCAATCGCAAATTCCATCCTAATCATTTATCGATCGGTTTCTACAAGTCTTTGTTTGTTAGTATAAAATTCAATAATTTTGGATAAAACCGTATTTTAAATCGTGACAATACTTTAAAAACAAATCGCAATCTCGTATTACACTTTCAATGTTGAACAAACCGATTTTTGTTTAAGTTTATATAAAGTGGACTATGGTTCGATCCAAATAAGGTAATTTAGAATCCTTGATTCTCGTAAATCTCGAGCAGAGTCACCAAAGGTCAGGATCTCCGTCTAGTGACTTACCGTTACTTCCTGATTAATATGAAATGTCCTCCCCTGCTTTTGTCCGCGCATTTCTAACTGGTGAGAAAAAACAAATTATACACAAATCTTCTACACTCGATAATTTTACTCTAGAGATTACAGGTAGTGTAGAAAAAAGGGAAAAAAAAAGTAAAAATTTACCTTATATAAACTGTGTCTCGTTTTGCGCGTACAGAATTCACATGTTATACTAGTCATGGTCACACTAGTCGGCCTCTTCCGTCACCGTGGGGTGAGGTCATGAGAACGGACCTTTGAGGGTACCTGCCTCCCCGGACCACCCGACGGCAGATACCGCAGGTCTCAACCTGTGCTGACTTCGCTGAATCATCGTCGTCGTCGTCACACTAGTCGTTGTTCTCCTTTTTGGTACGGTTTCCAACCGTGACAACAGACAACAACAAATCAACATTTGACACAGACTAAGAAACACTGGAGTACCTGACATCGGACGGTCCAAGGAGACAAGTATCCTAAAGGGTCCGTTCTTATACCCTCACGCAACGGTAAAGATTCTTATGCAATATTTACAACCGTTTACGTCTGTAGATACGTTCGGTGTAGTTATTGTTACATATCTTATAAAAATAGTAAGTTCTTTTAAGAACACAGAGGAATGATCAATTAGGAGGAGGGGTCGGGTTTATGAGTCAACAAAACTGAAAATAGTGGTATCAAATTAATAGACAGCATTTTGTAATATATTTACCTTAATATACCTCGTGTGAGAAGACACAGTCCGAAGTATGTCACCAACACTAGTGGTTGGATATGTAAACAATAACGACTCACCATCAGATTACAAACTTACATGTCAAACAAACACCTACCTGTAATTTTTTTATTTTTGTTTTTTTGGGGGTTTTGAAGACGAGAATACTTACTTTACCAACACTAGTAAGAAATTAGACAGAACAACCAACACCTATAATCGAAATAAAGAAACCCCATTTAATGGTCCTCGCTTCAATGATCCTATCCACGTAAAATTGAAATATTTTTAGAAAGTTTATCAAAAGATTTGACCAACAAAGTAAAAGAGTACAGACGTTTGTTACATACTCAAGGTAAAGGATAAGTAAACCGTAAGAGTTATAAAATTATCGGTAAGACCACTCATATATCCCCATAGAATCACACCAAATTTAAACATAAAGAGACTACAGATTATTACGACTCCAAAACAACAAACGAATAACCTGACATTTCACAAGTTCAGAAAATAGGTAAAATTAACCGAAGAAAGAAACAAAAATTAATAACAATTCAACGACTTTAAGAAATATATAAGACCTCTTGTCGGAAAAAGGTTCACACTGAATGGTAAATGAAACTACTCGTTTCTAAAAATTGAAAACCACATCAGATAAAGTAGTCAACAAAAGAAAATACCGAATCATAAAAGACACGAAACGTAAATTTTTTTTTTTTCTTGAAGCATTCCGGTTCCAACATTTCTATAAAAGAAAACAAACGAAGGGTTTCCATAATCTCAAAATCGAAAATATAAATGTAGATATAAAAGATAACTTAATTATTTAGCCCACTCTACCACAGTCAAGTGAAAAAAGGGGTTGTGATAAAAAGTATTTCGAAAGAAAGGGGGTAAGTTAACGAAACCGTGTAAACAATTTTTTAGTTCATCAAAGGATTCCCGTCCAGATCAAGATCTTAAACATAAACCAAGAAGAACAGACAAACAGATAGACAGAAATCCGATTATGATGTGGATAACCTAATGAGATCGAAATAAAATCATTCGGAACTTTGGTCCAACCCATACAGGAGACAAAACAAAAAGTTCTAACTAAAAAAAGGAAGATCCAAGAAATGTAAAGGAATGCGTAAAATCTTTGTCGAACAGTTAACACGTATTTTCCTTTTTATTAAAATTTTTTTCCCTTTTGTGATGAGGAAGACAATAATACTCACTAAGGATCTGACGAAGTTAAAATTTCCTTTAGTCATTCTTTTCAGTTTTAATTGTGTCAAAAAAAGACTTTAGAAATTATTTACGTAAAGGATTATAAAAGAACGGGGTTTCCTTTATTTTAAGAACATTATTGAAAGATGTTGAAAGTATATATTAGATCTTTTTACTGGTCAATTACTTTTTCTCGAGTAAATTTGAACCTATTAACTAAAGTTTCATTTTTGGAGGACTGTGATGTATATAAATCTTAGTGACAATCCATGGAAAGTAAATTATAAAATTAAAACAGTTTCTTTTTACAAGGATGAACATATCCCAAAATTCAAGTCTTTATTAGAATTTTTATTGAACTACTTATGAAAACAGTTTTTATAGAGATTTCCTGGTATTCAAGTTTACAACAATCTGAATCACATCGAAATGCATTGGTTGTATTTTGTGTAAATCCTATCAGGTATGATATTTGAAACTGACTCAACATTTCTAATAAAAATAGTCAAAAAGACATGACACACTGATACATCCAAACGGACCTTTTCGGAGTCATCGTCCGTATGACCTCGTAGTTAAACCTTAGGTTACTCGAAATAGACAAGAACAAGAATAAGTATTCCTGTACCTGAACATTATCATGTGTCAATACTTTTATTTTAGTAATTTTATCTAAAATCTGTGGCATTGAAAGAATAGGTCACGATATAGAGTGTCGCGGTCTGTATTATCGTACTACTCACGAATACCCTACTTTTATACTTTATAGACGAAAATGACAATTACAAATCCTGAACTAGTAATGAACTTCGAAAACTTCATCACTAACCGTAATTCAACTCTGACGGTAAGATAATTAGAACGAGTTAGATCGAAAAGTGTCAATAGTCATGAGACGTCTTTAAATACCAAGTTGAGCCCTGTCCTCCGAAACCTCCCGTCTTCTTATGCATCTTACTTCAGATACACCAGAAAAACCAAGACCTGGTCACACTCTGCTCCCCATTTATTAAATTGTACAATCCTAAAGACACAGGGAAATATTGTTCGTCACACACACTGCGTCCAGTAAACCCCGGACTATAAAGCATTCTAACACAAGACCTGCAAACAAAACGCACACACACACAATCTGTGAGTCAGCACAGACTGAGAGACGCTGGGGTACCTGACATCGGACGGTTCGAAAAGACAGGTACCTTAAGAGGTCCGTTCTCATGACCTCACCCAACGGTAAGGGAAACACACAGACACTTATAAAGAGACCTTGAGGATGTCGACCTGACGACAACGTGGAGGTGTCTTGAATGACCGAAGGTCTAAATGGTACTTACCACCTCCTCCGCCTGGGACTGGCACTAGCGCGTCGTTTGACGCAAAGTCAACTAGGAATCGAAACGTCGACCAAGGGAAGCATGATAAACGACGTCCAACCTCACATAGTGCCTTGCTCACTGTACGCAAATAGTAGGAACCTCACTCATCGTCAAGAGACCGTTCAGACTTTTAGTCTCTCGAATGAAATCCTTTTCAGAAACACCTCGCAAACGTCTCATTTGGGATGGGACCAACCACGACTGCCGTAGAGTCGGAGAATCCTCTGTGCCAACGTGACGGACGCTTCAAGGGACCTCTTTAGTCTCGTAAACAGTCTCTGTCCTCTACCCCCGTCACTGACACCTCACAAGAAATGGTAGTAAGCTACTTTCACTCCTAAAATTGACCTACTCCACCAAAAGTCGATGATTCGTGTAAGAAGTGATCATAATAAGGTCTCGAAATAATTCATGAAAATAATCCCGGTAGTTGTTAGGACAGTGATCTTATTTTTACGTAGTGTTTTACGACTAAAGTTAAAACACACAGGATATATCTTTTGATGATGATTAAATTTACAAAAACACGTTTAAAGGATCCCTGAGGTTAAATTTTCATAAAGATTCTGGGTTGTAAAACCTCTGGAAAAGAACGTGACTGTCTTAATTAAATATACGTAATTGTATAAGTCAAGAATATTGTGACTATGTTCAATCCATTCTTGACTCCTTCAATCTCCTTCCTTGAATAAGTTTCAAAGTGTCGTCTCGTGACGTTAAAGGATGGGTTTCTAGAGACTCAGACTTAATGAGTCTTGGACTCATTACTTAATAATAGGTCTTAATAATACTTATTAATATTTATATAAATATTATAATAAATAGGTCTTGGACTCAACACTCAATGATTCAAAGTAGAGAAGGACACCTAAGGAAGTTATACAAACTCCCCAAACTACTGTACACACTAATGTCGCCGACGAGGGCACACCGTAAGACAGAGGTGGACCTAAGTCACGTCGACAGCACTAACGATCACAACGCGAAGTCCAAACGTGGTGACTCAGGGAGACGAAACGTGAGCCCCGAAAGAGGTTCCGTCTCACCGACAAATCGGGGGTCCATCCATGTTGAGACTTCTTACATTCGTACCCCGCCGACTACGGTGGCCCTCGGTGAGAGGTGGTTACCATGCCTTCAGTCGCCCATTTAAGGGATCGGAGGAATCGAAAACCACCCTACAGCGAAGCCTTAATACTACGAATACCACAGAAACGTCCAGAGGTCGTCCTGACTCACGACACAAGTAGTGGGGCAATTGATCGGGCAATTTTTCAAGAGAAACGATCAAAAAGAAGAAAGGGACTGAGAGAGTGAAGGAGTGAAAGGGAGGACCTTTAAAGAGAGGGTTTATTTACTGATGTAGGTACGGGAACGGAGTCCTCTCACGAAAGTCCTCTTATGTCTGATTCTGTCACCAATAATACAAAATGCTCATGGACCGATAATTGAGAACATTATATATAAGAGTCATTATTAGTGAGAGATGATAAAGTGAATCAATACTTTTGGATAGTAAAAAAGGAAGGTTTACGGTTAAAAGATAAGGATGTTGGATGGAGTATCGAGTCCAGAAATCGTATAACAGGGACTCCGCACCACAAGTCGAGCCTCAATCGTATCCGCGAACATAGTAGATTCTGACGGACGCGTGACTATGGATCATTTAAAAGAAGGAGACAGCCAAAGTAGACAGTGAGAACCGAGTTTTAGGACGTTGATGGAACTTGTTAAGTAGTGTAGCTCATATTTAGGGAGACAGGTTGGTTACTACGTGAAAGAACTGTTTAAGAGGTTTGGACTATTTAGGATAGTTAAAAGGTCAAAAGTCCAGAGACTTAAGAATCCTGTGGATATTAGAACGGTTCTAAATTGTGTATAAATAATAGAATATAAGAGGAGTATAAAAGTATGCAATAGAATGAGGTGATTTGATGTCCGAGGACCTACGGTATTTGATACCGAACACCAATAAAACATAAAAAGTATTAGATCGTTTCAGCATCCGTTTTTTCATGGTCAGCTATTAAGTAAGACCCTCTGAAGGAGTACCCTTTTAGGTCTAAACTAAAAAGTCTATATAAAAGACCTTTTTCTGTTTTAAACCTTCCATAAGACTATACCAGTCTAAGAGTCCATTCACTGGTTATTTTTCGATCAAGAAACTTGAACGTCAAGACCTTTCACTAACGATGCCAAAATTCACCGTTTTCAGTCGATTTTTCTTCTTCTAAACGTACACGAAAATTTAGGTCTCACAACAATTTATAAATTGAGGTTCCGTCACTATCCCTTAACTTTCGGAAGAATACCTACGGGACCACTACAAATGTAGAACGCCCTTTAATAAAAATCAGTCCTACAGTGATAACAAAACAGAGTAAAATTCCTATAGAGTGTCATTCAGACACCTTAAGGTAGAATTTAATACATTCTCTAAGACCTCTTCTTTACTAAAGTGTAAAATTTTGTAGAAGAGATTATAAGGGGGGTTTAGTAAAAGAAAACCAAATTAAAAAAAAAGTTTTACGATTCGAGAAGAAGTAAATATCTTCGTGTACTTTAAACTTTTTAAGATATTGAGTATGATAAATTATATGATGAAACGATATATGTTCCTTTCACAGACAGAGACACATACACACACAAAAGTATTCCATCTAACCCTTTATGAAGATCTTTCATAGGTTTTGAACTTTGGTTTTCTAAATTAAGGGAACCCTCAGACAGGTCCACAAAAAGGTCCTACTTAAAAATATTAATGAATTCATACGAGGTTTCGTTTCCAGGATTATCTTCGTAAATTTAGAATGACAAGATGGGGTCCTTGTTTCTATAAGAGAATTTTTGAACTAACGAAAAGACACCTTCGTCAATCGAAACTAAATATAGTGAAGACTTTCCTCGAAGTGACTCCGAAACTCATTAAGTTATTCTTAGTATATTATATGAGGGAAAATCTAGAGTATCTCAACGACACCTACCTCGAGAAACAAATACTAAGTCCTTTACCCGATTTTCGAAGGATCCAAGTAGAGACAAGTGTTTTAAACAAGACCCCCTTCATTACCGGAAAACGTAAAATTATTCGTCATTTAGAATTCGTAATGTTACGAGATCATTGTTCGATAGAAACCGCCACACCCGGAGAGAGACCAAAACCTCGAACAAGAATAAGTCGTCAAACCTATACTTCTATTAGAATAGAGTAGTGATACAAGAGTAAACTTCTGTGACGTGACCTTCTACGGCGGGTGTAAAGAAAGACTTTTATCAGAGTCGGAGAAAGAACTCACGGATTCCCCCTATACTTTTTAATTCTCTTCGGAATACTTACCGGTTCAAAGTAGTTTCGATATATCGGAGTAGATTTTTTGTTGACATACGAGAAAATGAAGTAAACGGAAAATTTATAACTAACAATTTTATAAACATCGGATAAATCGTAAGTTACACTACACATCTAGGACCCCTTCTATGTTTACCCTTATACTCCTTTGGGACCGAATGTTCCCGGAGTCTTTTAGAGGTATACTTAGTTGATACACCTCAGAGGAGTCCAACCTGAAACTCATGACACTGTACCTACGGGACGATTTATACAAGGAACCTCTTAAATAAAGAAAATTCGCCTGACAGAGGATTCTTCTGGATTATATATTTTAGAAACGATACATTTGGACAAGAGAAACTTGTTTATTCACACCAAAGGTATGAATCTCCTCAAGAATAGTCTTGTCCCAATGAAAGTGAAAAAAACACAATATACTCATACTGAACTATACGGATGTCGTCTTATTAAATTCAGTTGACAAAATTAAACCACACTAGTCAACAATTTATTAGTGGGTCCAATATCAATTAAACTATAGAAGTTCACTTATATAGGGATTTAAGACCGAATTACTGATCGAATCAAAGAATTATTGTTTGAAGAATATACTACTTTAAACGAAAATTTAAAAAGTGGAGTACTTGTGAATCTGTAGAGTTCTGGTATGTTATGCTACCACTAAATTTCACGTCCATATTATAAATGTCTTATAAGTGTATTGTTCTTTCCGATGAACTTATCCGTGAAAGTCATATAATTCTCTTAAATCATAAAGAGGACCCAAGTTATGGAAGTCTTCATGTAGAGCCAAGTTATGGAAGTCTTCATGTCTTTGAAATCTTGACATTCTTTAAAAAAAGTCAGATCAGAATTAAGAAGGAAAATATTTATTCTACCTTCGAGAATCTTCGTCTTACTATATAGGTTCTATCTTAGTCTCGATCTATCCTAGTGACCTGAAATTTAAATCAAGTTTTACTTAAATGATTAAAGTAATAATACAAATATAACCTACGAAAAGTAAAAGAGACTCTTCAAAAGAAGATTTATAATTATACAACCTTAGCTATGTATGTTACTTATCATTGTAAAAAGGGATGACTGAAAGAAGGAAGGTGTTCATAAAAAACTATCAACGATTTATGTTCAGATCCATTTACTATGTCGACACTTGTTTTCCGTCTACTTCAGAGTCGCGGTACTTCGGATTTAAGAGTATCCCCTCCGGCTGTCTTATGTTTGTTTTTTACTAATTCTTTTGATCTTTTTTCAATTTTTACGACACGTCTTTAAATATAGGCCAGTACATTTCCCTCACGGACTCACCACTAAAATCTGATTCACCAGACCCTTCTATTGACAAAGTCAGGCGAGCCCGACGGTATTTTTAATAGTATTTGACCTACCGAATTTGTCGTTTATAAATAAAGAACGTCAAACGTCCAACCCTTCAGGTTCTAGTTTGATGGTCGTCTAAACCACAGCCCACTCTTGGGAGGAGTGTACCTCCTCTCTAGTGGAGAGACGGAAACATATTTTCTCGTAATTACGGAAGTACTGCCGAGGTGAGAGTACTTGCTTAATCTAGGGCTTCGGGGGTGGAGGTTTTGGTCGTGTGACCTCTAATATCGAAGTTATATGTTTATAGCCCCCCTGTGTTTATAAGTCTGATATCGTTACTGTAAATGCGACTCTATATCCACTTTTCCTTGCCCCGTCTGTGTGACCATAACACTCCAGGTGCCTCTTCCTCTTCGTTCCTATTTCGGAACAACACCCTTGTGTGGACCATACAAGTCCTGTGTACCCCCGTATGATTAGACAGATTTCATCGTGACACGCTACCTGACGGACACCGACGTCTTTAGAGACTCGACAAGTCACGCCACACTTATCGACGATTGGTGAATCCTAACGACACGTGGATCTTACATTGATCTCGTTTACTCCCGGACTCAAAAATTAAGATAAATTCAAATTACCTAAACTTGACTTCAACTTTAGATTGATCGTAAAACTTGTCGTGTCCAGATTTCACGTGACTCAAACGGACCACCGAGTCAACCATTTCTCAGACGGACATTATGTCCTCTGAACCCAAGTTAGGGACCCAGTCCTTCCAGGGGACCTCTTCCTTTACCGTTGGGTGAGGTCATAAGAACGGACTCTTAAGACACCTGTCTCCTCGGACCACCCGATGTTAGGTACCCCAGTGTTTCTCAACCTGTGTTGACTCACTGATTACGAAAGTGAAGTGTAAGTTTCACATAACTCATGCTCCACTCGTCATGCCACTCAGAGTCCGGTGCCCAGTCTCCCTGTCCATCTCTGGTCTAGTACATCCCCAAACATTCTCTTTCTTTCTTCGAACCAACAATAAGTTTCACTGATACACCCCCTTCCACTCCTACCCTACTAAAGTCTTTTATCGAAACTTTGTACACATAATTCACTCACTTTGACTTTCAGCGAGTCAGCACAGACTGACAAACACTGGGTACCTGATATGTCAGGTACTTTACGAGGTCCGGTCTAATGACCACACGCATCGGAAAGGGAAGAGGTCCCTAGAAGGGTTGGGTCCCTAGCTTGGGTCCAGAGAGCGTAACGTCCACCTAAAAAGTAGTCGACTCGGTGTCCCCTTCGGGTTCTTATGACCTCACCCATCGGAAAGGGAAGAAGTCACCTAGAAGGACTGGGTCCTTAACTTGGCCACAGAGAACGAAACGTCCACCTAAGAAATGGTCGACTCGGTGTTCCCTTCGGGTTTGTACATATAATGGTATACACTTTGTCTACTGGTCACGTTCAAGTTACGTACTTCGTCCCGAGCCCCTGTTGGGTCTCCCTACCCTACCTCTCCCTCCACCCTCCCCTAAGTCCTTCCCCCCTGAGCACACACTGGCACCAACTAAGTACCACTACGTACCACTTTGGGTGGCGTTATAACGTTTCCTTAATCGGAGGTTAATTTCATTTATTAAAAAATTCACCGATACCCGTAATAACCTCAGAAAATTCGTTCCATCACCGTATTAGATAAAAAAAAGAATTTTTATCATAAAACCGATGACCCATCACTCACCTCGTACCCGTCGTCCTTGTCTTCTTCCCCCAGACAATCTTGCGGTGACGCGGTCGAGTGCCCCCTCCGCTGTCTCCGAACGTGATCTTGCCGAGGAAAGTCCTCGTAGAAAGGTTTGCCTCAAAGTCATAAACTACTACCTGATCTATGTTCCCTCTCTTCCAATTACCCTCTCTCAGTCCCTTTTGTGTATTGCAAAGTGAAGTCGTCAACTCACCTGTCACCACAGTAAATGAAAGAGTTCGACTAGTCCTCTTTTCGTTCATTCGGTCCTATTAATTCAGCGTATATAAATAAAAACTTACATTTATGAAAACCGGTATACTTCAAACTCTCTATATATACACACACACGGATATATGTTGTTACCTATTTACCGTTTACTTAATTTTTGTGTTTACGTCTTGTAAATAATATCGTTCTATATTTTTTTATATTGAAACTTACAAGTACCGGCGTGATCTGTAATCGTACTGACTACCACAATAGGTCGAACGAGTTTAGACCCACTTATCAATATGTATTAAGACACTTAAGTGACTGACAAAAGTATGTTTGTAATACTTCACACTCGTACCATAACTTTTCTTACATGTTCATATATACGTACATATATACATCTACGTATATATACCTGTATATATATACATATATATATTACACTACATATCCATATGTAACGACAACGACATATTAACTATTCAGTACAGACTGAGAAACACTGGGGTACCTGACATCGGGTGGTCCGAGGTAACAGGTACCCTAAAGGGTCCGTTCTTATGACCACACTCAAGGGTTAAGGAAGAGGTCCCCTAGAAGGAGTGGGTCCCTAGCTTGGGTGCAGAGGAAAAAACGTCCGTCTAAACAATTACGATAACCCCTTCGGGATATACATATGTATACATAGGAGTATTTTAGACTCCTTTTGTCTTTCTTCATTACTTTAACGAGAAAGATCGTATCGACGACACGGTACATAAAAACGTTTATTTTTATTGTTTCAAGGGTCATTCTTTATACTACGAGACCATAGTACGAGGGACTGAAGTCTAAAATGATGGTTCGATGTGATTAGTTTACTCATACTAAAACCGTGACTTCGTCTGTACATCTAGTTACCTTGTCTAGTCTGTAGTGTCTTCTTTTGGATATACAGATGCCAGTCGAGTAGATACTGTTTCCTCCGTTCCTATATATTACCTCTTTTCTGTCAGAGAAGTCATCAGTACGACCTTTTTGACCCGCCGATGTGCATTCTTTTATTTTAACTTTGTAAAAAAGTTTGGTGTGTGCTTTTGTTTAACTTTTCCCTACCTTTTGGATTGAGATTCTCGTCTTTGGTGGTTTGAGGACCTTCTTTTGTATCCGTCTTATGGGAAAGCGTATTTAACATCGTTATCATAAAACCTAAACAGAAACTATCGTTTTCTTTACTTTTGGTTTTATTTGTTTACCCTGGATTAATTTGAACTTTCACAAACGTGTTGTTTCCTTTGGTGACGGAATTTTTTCTGTTCCTATATCACAGGTCGTGTCCTATGTGTCTACTATAAAATATTATTCCAATTTACCCCATGTCAGATATTTTTACCTGTGATTGTATTAAGACATTTAGGCGGACTGTACGCACACGCGCACGAGTCAACGCAGACTGAGGAACGCTAGGGGTCCTGACATCGGAGGTCCGAGGAGACAGGAACCTTGAAGGGTCCGTTCTTATGACCTCACCCAAAGGTAAAGGATGAGGTACCCTGGATGGGGTGGGTCCCTAGTTTGGACGCCGAAAACGTAGAGGACCTAACCTCCGCCTAAGAGAATGGTGACCACGGTAGACCCTTCGGGGTCTCTTTTTCCTTTCACTTAGATAATTCACTTTGTGTGTGTTTATACCACGAAAGATATGGACCTCTAAGACTTCTTAGTCGGTCGTTGTGACAGGGTCGATGACGGCACCGCGTGCAGCAGACCTCCGCCCTGGTCCCTGAAGGGCAGAGTAGGAGACGGAGGAGGGAGAGTCAAGGAGCTGGGTGAAGGCCGCAGATCCGTCGCGTAAAGGCCACGTGAACCTTAGGTCTCTCTAGGGTGCCGAGGCACAACTGCTGCCGGACACTCCCCCGGGATCCCTGAAATTCACCGGTGCCCGAAAATGACCCTGCCGACGTCACTGCAGGCGCAAGAAGGGCTCCAGACGAGTCTTGCTGGTTGACGTAAGTGTGTGTTCGGCAACAGTGGTCGGGAGTAAAACGACTTGCAATCTATGGTAGGACGGTCGCTGTCTTCCGAAACCACACTGACCTAAAATGATTTTTAAACTTCTACTCATTTCCTTCCTAGGCGAAATTGTGACGGAGTGATTAATCGAAAGACGCAAGAATGTCTCCGGTAATCCGCGAGGGGGCCCGCAGTGAGGATCTCTCCTGCCTGAAGACAATCCACGAGGCGATGTAAAGACAGCGAGGTTCGTAGTCCTACACCCAGTCGCCCTGGTGACCTCCCCTTCCTTACCTGGCGTCCTTCGCCTTCCCTCTTCGTTGAGCCTCACTTCCCTACAGATAAACCCTGCGGAGCCTTCGGAATGCCTCGCAAGTATATCCTGAAAATTAGGTTTAAGGACCTCCACTCCAGGAGAAACTGACCATTTTACTTTTTCATATGTAAAGAGTAAATCTAAGAGAGACTGAAACCTCTTTGATCGACTTGAAAATGGATTTTGTGACGAGCTGTGAGTAGTATTACCCATATAGACATAAGGTCCGACTCTTAGACCCTTTTCGTCAAAAGTGTGCACAAGGACAAGTAAGCACGAGAGTCGCCACCATTTAACTCCGGTAGTCCCACTCCTATACCGTCCTTCTGGCCCTGTCGTCGGAGACGTAGAGGGAACTTATCGTCACTGATCTTTCGACAGCATGTTGGTCTCATAATCTATAAGTGTGCCCCATAGTCACTCGCGTTTAAGGAAAGGAGGTGAAGAGAAGAGACGGTAGTGACGTCGAGTCGTTAGTGGTAGGGGTAATGGTAGTAGGAGGAAAGAGTGAGAAAGAGTAATAACGGCGTCGAAGAATTGACTAAGAAAGAGGAGGTACGCATAGAGAGCGACCGAGAAAGGAGGAAATTGTTTTGTCACTAGAAACTTTTCCTTTAGATGGTAACGACGAATGCATTATTTCGGAATGTGTTAATTGTTCGCGTGTCATTTGGTTTGCTTTTGAGCAAAGTTTTCAGAAGTTTAAGTGTAGCACGGTGACAGGAGGATGAACGAACTGAAATCAGTATGACTTGGAGGAAGTCCAGGATGGGTGAGGGCCCGAGGAAGGTCTAGACACCGGAAGTAAGGACGGCACGGAAGGAAGGTTACAGTGGAGGTGTCTGTTTGTCTAATACGTAGATGTCATTTGAGAGAGAGGGCAAAATGAAAGAGGATGAGGGACAAGTGTACGTAGCATTAGGAGGAAATCTCAATCATAATCGACGAAATGGCACACACAAAGAGAGGAGGGGGTCTGTCATATCAAACATTCGAGTCACACCCATTCCTGTTCCCACCAAAAGAAGTATTTGTATAGGACTACGGATCGTGACGGAAACCGTAGTTCACCCATCAGTTAGTTGCGATCGACTTACTTACTTTTTTAGTCCTTAAAACAAAATTCTCCTCCATAGTATTAAGTATTCTTTCAATGTAACACAGTATCTTTTGTGACTAAAGTGCCCTGATCTATCCAATACAAAAGAACGTAGGGGTTTAGTGACATCTGAGACTGACTTCGGTACTTTAATTTCCTACGAACAAGGAATCTTCCTTTCTCTGTTGTTTGGATCTGTCGTATAATTTTTCGTTTCTGTAGTGTAGGGTACGACTGTTTCCAGGTATACCAGTTTCGATACCAAAAAGGTCATCATACATACGTACACTCTCAACCTGGAATTTCTTCCGACTCGTGGTTTCTTTAACTACACAAAGTTAACACCACGTCCTCTTCTGAGAACTCTCAGGGAACCTGATGTTCCTCTAGTTTCGTCAGAGGATTTCCTTTAGTCAGAATTTATAAGTAACCTTCCTGACTACGACTTCGACTTTGAGGTTATGAAACAGGTGAACTACGCTTCTCCACTGAGTAAACTTGTCGAGGACTATGACCCTTTGTAACTTCCGGCCTCCTCTTCCCCTACTGTCTCCTACTCTACCAACCTACCGTAGTGGCTGAGGTACCTGTACTCAAACTCGTCTGAGACCCTCTATCACCTCCTGTCTCCTCGGACCACACGACGTCAGGTACCCCAGCATTTCTCAGCCCGTACTGAGTCTTTGACTTATTGTTGTTGTAGTTTCATTAAGAGTTTGAAGTCACTCGTGTCTGAGAGGACTCCTAACAACTTTGGTGGGACATATGACCCGGGCTAGGAGACTCACACTACGTGCTCCAGACCGTACATCTCAAACGTAAACATTGTTGAAGGGACGTATACGACTACGACAACTAGACTCCTGCTACGAAACTCGTGGTGACGGGATCCTGGTACGAAGGGTGGAGTCAGTGGCTCGTGTAATACAAGACTACGTGCCACAGATAGTACGTGTAAGACTCTATGTGACTTCTCCCGACACTAAGATCAGTGACGACATTTTCACAACTCATACGGTGTGGAGGAAAATGTGTCGCAAAAGGAGTTCGACAAGAACTTCAAATTCTAATACGTTTATAAGACTTCTTTCTCATTAAGCCCTTAGTATCTTAGAGAAAAGTTACAACGAGTACTACATCGAATAACAAAATAAACCCACTACAGACATTTTGTTTTGGTTTGTCATAGTGAGATAAGACCGACTTCTTATTAAAATTTCGGTCTTTATAACCGGACCGGACACTAAACCCCATTTTTTTATACATTCAACAAATAAATCTTACATACGTTTAATTCAATTTACATTATTGTGTTATAAAAACTCCGAGAAACGAATTCTCTTTCTATATTTTTTAATCTAACCGGTCTGTGGTAAATACGTACCTTTGAAAATAAAAGGAAATTCGACGAAATTTAATAAGAATCAAGTATTCATTTTTTCCTGGTTTTCGTTTACTTTACCACGTCATATTTAGAAGTGAACATGGTTTTCTAATACCTCGGTTCCTCTGATACCTTAGGAATCCTCGGTTCCATTTACGGTCCCTGTAAATACCCTCCCTATCGGTTTGGTTGATTCAAGGACTGAGTCGTCCAGTGTATTGACATCAGACCCAAACGGAAACTTACTATTTGACGCGACACAAGTCACCCAGAGTTTAGAGTTGTGGTCCTAGGGGACCTCACGAGCACCTTTATATCGAAAGACCGGGTAAGGAGTCCTAAAGACTGGATAATTATCATCTATACCTACACCAGGGTTTCGACCTAGAGACCACACATGGGTCCACCATCACCAAACGACCCTCCAGAACTCTCCGGACAACATCCGAGTCAAACCCATTAAGAGTCCCCAGGTCGTCTATACTCTTCTAGGATAAATAGGACAAATACCGACTAGGACACATACCGACTACTCGTTTCCTTCCGTTAAACAGGTCTTTACACATCCAAACCATAAGATTTTTCGTTACGAGACGAAGTAAGAAGGTCCTTGTTTGGAATTGGTTCCAGAGAGGATCACAGACAACCTACGTCTGGACTGAAGCACTTCAACACAAAGCAGTCATGTGTACGAATCCTAGAAGACGTGTATACTCTGGTCCAAAAGACGGAGTGACCTAAGAGAAACATAACACCGTTTTGTCATTAAGATTAGAGCAAGTCAAAAAACGAGTATGTCAAAGTTCCGTACATAAAGAGGACAAATATTTGAAGACCAAAATAAACTTTTACATACTTCACCTCACTTCAGTGAGTCAGCACAGACTGAGAAACGTTGGGGTACCTGACATCGGATGGTCCGTGAAACCAGGTACCCTAAGAGGTCCGTTCTCATGACCTCACCCAACGGTAAAGGAAGAGGTTCCCTAGAAGGGCTAGGTCCCGAGCTTGGACCCAGAGGACGTAACATCCGTCTACGAAACGGTAGACTCCACATATCTAACCGTATTTGTTTAGTGTTCCTCTTAAAAACTGACCTCCAAATACCACCAATTGTCTAGTAAATCCGTGTAACCAGGTGTCAATTAACCATTTAACAGAATCTTGATTCTTCTAACTAACTGAATTCACATAATTCACATTTCAGTAGAATCCTGTTACTGGTTTGTCTTTCGAATAAAGTTACTTCTTCTTTTCTTATTTTAATTCTTTGTTGTTGTTACTTTGATCAGTTGGGAATTGACCACAGTTTTCGACAGATTGAACTTGGACAGAGGTCGAGGTCAAACAACACTATGAACCGTTAAGTTCACAATGAAATAATGAAAATACTAAGTCAAGTCAAGTCAAGTCAGCGAGTCAGTACAGGTTGAGAAACGCTGGGGTACTTAGCTTCGTGAGGTCCGGAGGGACAAATAGTGGCTGAGGGTCTCAAATGAATTTGGATACAGGTAGCTCACGCACTACGGTAGGTCGGTAGAGTAGGAGACAGCAGGGGAAGAGGAGGACGGGGGTCAGGGAGGGTTGTAGTCCCAGAAAAGGTTACTCAGTTGAGAAGTGTACTCCACCAGTTTCATAACCTCGAAGTCGAAATCGTAGTCAGGAAGGTTACTTGTGGGTCCTGACTAGAGAAAACCTTACCTGAGCAACCTAGACGAATATCAAGGTCCCTGAGAGTTCTCAGAAGAGGTCGTNTCGAATAAAGTTACTTCTTCTTTTCTTATTTTAATTCTTTGTTGTTGTTACTTTGATCAGTTGGGAATTGACCACAGTTTTCGACAGATTGAACTTGGACAGAGGTCGAGGTCAAACAACACTATGAACCGTTAAGTTCACAATGAAATAATGAAAATACTAAGTCAAGTCAAGTCAAGTCAGCGAGTCAGTACAGGTTGAGAAACGCTGGGGTACTTAGCTTCGTGAGGTCCGGAGGGACAAATAGTGGCTGAGGGTCTCAAATGAATTTGGATACAGGTAGCTCACGCACTACGGTAGGTCGGTAGAGTAGGAGACAGCAGGGGAAGAGGAGGACGGGGGTCAGGGAGGGTTGTAGTCCCAGAAAAGGTTACTCAGTTGAGAAGTGTACTCCACCAGTTTCANCAGAAAAGGTTACTCAGTTGAGAAATGTACTCCACCAGTTTCATAACCTCGAAGTCGAAATCGTAGTCAGGAAGGTTACTTGTGGGTCCTGACTAGAGAAAACCTTACCTGAGCAACCTAGACGAATATCAAGGTCCCTGAGAGTTCTCAGAAGAGGTCGTGGTGTCAAGTTTTCGTAGTTAAGAAACTACGAGTCGAAAGAAGTATCAGGTTGAGAGAATAGGTATGTACTGGTGACCTTTTTGGTATCGGAACTGATCTGCCTGGAAACAACCGTTTCATTACAGAGACGAAAAATTATACGACAGGTCCAACCAACAGTATTGAAAGGAAATCACTGGATATAGAGTCCATGAGGAAAAGGCACATTTCACAAGGGTGGTCCATAGAATTTTAATAGGGAACGGTTAAAAAAAAAACAACAACAACTGTAATAGGTCACATTTGACGTAAACTAATTTAAGAACCACATTTGTCTACAGTAAAAAGTAGGATCCTTCACCTTACTCATCGGTCGTCAGGAAGGGATGTTGTTTCCTAACTCCCTTTTATAGTCTACCATCTTATAGGCTTTCCACGTATCTAGTATAAGTCCCAAATGAGAATTTCTCGGACATGACTAAGTCCGTATAAGTACCTGTTAGTCACTAAAAGGACTCAAATCAAAAAGAAATAACATCGTGACGAAAAATTTTCAACGTAAAGACAATGAACACTTATATACATGTGGACTTTGTTTTATATCTCTCCCACTCCTGTGTACAGATTTTCTTTGTCGTCAAAACAGTGACCGATTCCTCCCATTTCGCAGACGGAGGTTACACCCTCTGGGCCCAAGCTAGAGACTCAGCCCTTCTAGGGGACCTCTTCCTTTACCGTTGGGTGAGGTCATAAGAACGGACCTCTTAGGGTACCTGCCTCCTCGGACCCTCCGATGTCAGGTGCCCCAGCGTTTCTCAACCCAGCGTTTCTCAACCTGTGCTGACTCGCTGAAGTCAATCGGATTCCTTTTAGGTCCAAACCTGAGGAGGACTAGAAGTAATTCCGTATACCATTAGACTAATAATTTCATTCAGTATGACTGAAGAAAAATGTAGAATTATCGTCACAAAGTCTTTGTAAAGACATTAAGAAAAGGTAAGGGTGAAACGCTATCAACTCACCTTCTGAATCGATAGGGACCTTTACTTTAACTTGAATTCTGTTCGGCCTCCACATACAACAACAACAATCAATCAACGTCCCATGACAAGCTGAGAAAACGCTGGGGTACCTACCCCTCTGAGTCCTTTCTAACAAGGAAAACAGAGGTTCCATTAGCGTCCCGAATTGTATACAAATCTACTTTTCAACCTCGTCTGACAGGTGATTTAACGTTTTAGACGACTATCAAAAGGAACACATTCTAAAGTAAGGGAAGTATCTTATGGTCCTTAGTAAAGGAGGAAAAGAGAATAACTCACTAATAACTAACGAGACTCGATCAATAATTGTATGATTCCTCTCTTGTCGAACAGCATTCAAGATGATCATTGAAATAAAAAGAAAATAGTCAGGAGACTTTCTTTGTACTTCTACTCCGTAAAATCTTACTGTTTGCGATCAGTACATCAGTTCACACTAGTGAACAGGACGGAAAACGTTGCGAAGAAATTACCACCCAACGGTCTCAATACGTTTACAGAAGAACTCATGAGGGTCCAATCTAATCAAACGTGAACGACAAAGTGGAAACTCGACTAAAAAATATCGTTGAAGACTTTTTTGAACCCTTTAATTTTTGAAACTTTCTAGTATATTAAATTCATTACGAAAAATTTATCTCGAATGACAATAATAATAAAACTACATCCAGAGACCTTGTAAGGTTATCCGTTGTACACCTTTCCTTTCTACTTTTAAATTTAGAGTTCTTTAAAGGTTGTAACATTTAGTTGATGTGACGTTATTTTTAATGAATTTTTTTCTTTAAAATTGTTGTTTACCCTTCTTTAATAACTCTTCGTCTTTCTCGATTACTCCTCTAGTGTCACGACTGACCCTGGGGGTTCCGTTTCCTTTCTGTTTTCGTTTGAGAATCTTTCGATAACGTGACATTTATTATTACTGAATTGTATCGGGTTCTGTTAATACTTTTAGTGTTATCAATATATATTCTATCGTAGGAATTAAAAGTGTGTTTATTGGTCTCGAGTGAATGATTTGAGTATAGTACCAAACGAACTATACTAGTTTCTCGAAACTCCTAGTGGGGTAATTATGGTTCATGAGTTCAAACGTCGGGTCTAATTTTCTCATGTCCGTCTACCACAAGGTTGATAAACTTCTTGATAAAAGGGGTAAAAAACCAATACAAATTTTACTGAGGTAAATGAACGGTCGGTAGATCTGATGACACATTAGGGGGACTCCGTTAGTGACTAGATAAAGTGAAATACACGGGATGATGGAACGGTGGTCCGTACGGTGGTACGGAACATGTGTCATCTACACCTTATGGACACGTTACTTTACTTCAGTAACGCGGATTGGATAAATATCTCTTGTCTTCATCCACTACTGTTCAGTAGTTTCGGTTCATCGATCACTTCTCAAACTACAATAAGTGAATAAATGTAAACTAATTATTTATGAAGTTTTGTGTACACCAGTAGTATACATCTTTGTAGATTTATACTTTACTGATCGATAAGAAAAGAATTGAAGTTAGCCCTATGTCGTACAAGGACTGTTTAGGAGATGTCGACACCTTGTCTTTTTCGGTACAGTAAATGAAAACATCTCATGTTTTTAGAACTCCTACCAAAACTAGTGGCGGAGGACATGTTATAGTACTTGGAGGCAGGCATCAAGAAGTCCGTGAGACAGATAGTCTATATTAGAGAACTTAGGTAAAGAGTGAAAGTGACATATTAACATAACCTAAACTTAATACAGTATAGACTTACCAGATCACTAAAAGGGATGAAAGAAGTTAAATTCAGACGTAAACCGTTATTCCTCAATTACTATCCTCGGTGTTAGTCGAGGTCCAGAATAAAAACTTCTGTGATATCTCGAAGAGTAGAAACTGACGTTTTTCATAACAATTAGACTAAAGCCATAACTGGTAGACCACTACAGGTACACATCTCAGAAGAGAACACAACAACATTCTCCCCAAAAGACACTGGTCACGTAAGAGGACCATTTTGAGATAAACGAAAACGGGACAAAGTTCTTTTTCTTTACCTTTTTTACGTTTTACCGACAGACTCCTCCGGAATTTTCATCGACTCTTTTCATCTCTTCACTTTCCGTTTTCTCTTTTCCTTTCTATATAATTAGACTTACGTTTCAAGGTTTCTTATCGTTCCCCTCNTGGTCACGTAAGAGGACCATTTTGAGATAAACGAAAACGGGACAAAGTTCTTTTTCTTTACCTTTTTTACGTTTTACCGACAGACTCCTCCGGAATTTTCATCGACTCTTTTCATCTCTTCACTTTCCGTTTTCTCTTTTCCTTTCTATATAATTAGACTTACGTCTCAAGGTTTCTTATCGTTCCCCTCTATTCTTTCGGAAGGAGTCACTAGTTACGTTTCTTTGTCTCCTTTTGTTATCTTACCCTTTCTGATCTCTAGAGAAGTTCTTTTAGTCTCTATGGTTCCCTTGTAAAGTACGTTTCTACCCGAGTTATTTCCTGTCTTTACCGTACCTAGATTCTTCGTCTTCCACAATTCTTCTCCACCGTTCTTATGTGTCTTCTTAATATGTTTTTTCTTGAAGTACTAGGTCTATTAGTACTACCATACTAGTGAGTGGATGTCGGTCTGTAGGACCTTACACTTCAGTTCACCCGGAATCCTTCGTAGTGATACTTCTTTCGATCACCTCCACTACCTTAAGGTCAACTCGAGAAAGTTTAGGACGTGAGTTATACGGTCGTTTAAACCTTTTAAGTCGTTACCGGTGCCCTGACCTTTTCCAGTCAAAAGTAGGGTTGGGACTTCTTTTCACTTTTCACTTTCACTTCAGTGACTCAGAAAAGACTGAGAAACGCTGGCGTATCTGACATCGGAGGGTATCTGACGTGGAATGTCCGAAGAGGTTGGTACCCTGAACGGTCCGTTCTTATGGCCTGACCCAACGGTAAAGGAAGAGGTCCCCTAGAAGGACTGAGTCCCTAGCTTCGGCCAAGGGGGTGTAACGTCCGTCTACGAAATGGGAGACTCGGTTGTCCCTTCGGGTTAGGGTTTTTTCCGTTACTGTTTCTTACGAGTTTGACGACGTGTTAACGTGGGTAGAGTGTGTGATCGTTTCTTTACGAGTCTTAAGAGGTTCGGTCTGAAGTCGTCATACATTTGGTACTTTAAGGTCTACGAGTTCGACCTAAATCTTTTCCGTCTCCTTGGTCTCTAGTTTACCGGTTGTAGGCAACCTAGTGTCTTTCTCGTTCTCGTAAGGTCTTTTTGTAGATGTAGACGAAATAACTAATACGGTTTCGGTGACTGACACACCTAGTGTTGTTTGACACCTATTAGGAATTTTTCTTCCCGTGTGGTCTGGTGGACTGGACGGACGACTCTTTAGACATACGTCCAGTTCTTCGTTGTCAATCTTTGGTCTGTACTTTGTTTCCTGACCAAGGTTTTACCCTTTCCTCATACAGTTCCGACATATAACAGTGGGACGAATGAATTGAAGATACGTCTCATGTAGTACTCTTTACGACCTGACCTCCCTCGTGTCGACCTTAGTTCTAACGGTCCTCTTTATAGTTATTGGAGTCTATACGTCTACTGTGGTGGGAACACCTTCTTTCACTGCTTCTTGATTTCTCGGAGAACTACTCTTTCACTGTCTCCTCTCACTTTTTCAACCGAATTTCGAGTTGTAAGTCTTTTGATTCTAGTACCGTAGACCAGGGTAGTGAAGTACCCTTTTTCTACCCCTTTGTCACCTTTGTCACCGACTGATAAAGGAACCCGAGGTTTTAGTGACGTCTACCACTGACGTCGGTACTTGAATTTTCTGTGAATGAGGATCCTTCTTTTCGATGTTCTTTGGATCTGTTGTAGAATTTTTCGTCTCTGCAATGAAACGACTGTTTCCAGACAGATCAGTGTCGATACCAGAAAGGTCATTATTACATACCTACACTCGTAACCTGAGATTTCTTTCGACTCACGACTTCTTAACTACGAAAACTTGACACCACAACCTCTTCTGAGAACTCTCAGGGAACCTGTCGTTCCTTTAAGTTAGTCACTTAGGATTTCCTTTAGTTAGGACTTATAAATAACCTTCCTGACTACGACTTCGACTTTGAAGTTATGAAACCGGTGCACTACGTTTCTTGACTGAGTAACCTTTTCTGGGGTTACGACCCTTTCCGACTTCTGTCCTCCTCTTCCCCTGCTGCCTCCTACTCTACCGACCTACCATAGTGACTGAGCTACCTGCACTCAAACGCACTTGAGGCCCTCAACCACTACCTGTCCCTCCGGACCGCACGACGTCCAGTACCCCAACACTTCTCAGTCTGTACTGACTCCCTGACTTTACTTGACTTGACTTGACTCATGATTTTAAATTGAACAATACATTCAAAAAGAAATAGTGTCACTTCCTTAAGGACTTCTATTAAATCGGTTCCAAAAGGAACGTCTGTTATCGGGGAGGACATGTTAAGCGTATTGAATTAGTGACGGAAGTCAGGTCAAGTCAAGTCAACGAGTCAGCACAGGTTGAGAAACACTGGGGTACTCGACGACGTACAGTCCGGAGGGACAGGTAGTGGTCGAGGTCCTCAAATGGGTTTGAGTACAGGTAACTCAGCCACTACGGTAGGTTGGTAGAGTAGGAGATAGTAGGGGAAAAGGAGGACGGGAGTTAGGGAGGGTCGTAGTCCCAGGAAAGTCACTCAGTCGAGAAACGTAGTATACCGGTTTCATAACCTCAAAGTCGAAATCGTAGTCAGGAAGGTTACTTGTGGGTCCTGACTAGTTGACATCCTACCTGACCAATCTAGAGGAACGTCAGGTTCCCTGAGAGCTCAAAAGAGGTTGTGGCGTCAAGTTTTCGTAATTAAGAAGTCGTGAGTCGAAAGAAGTATCAGGTTAAGAGTGTAGGTAATGTACTGATGACCTTTTTGTATCGGAACTGATCTGTCTGGAAACAACCGTTTCATTGTAGAGACGAAAAATTATACGACAGATCCAACCAGTATTGAAAGGAAGGTTCCTCATTCGTAGAAAATTAAAGTACCGACGTTAGTGGTAGACGTCACTAAAACCTCGG